>JAQIYA010000976.1:0-15341 GCA_034699355.1 Microtritia minima | reverse complement strand
CTCAACTAATCTTAACATTAATAATGTAACCAAAATAAACAATTTTCTATTTTGTTCTGCTGTGACTTTTCTTAATAGAATTTGATGATTTTTTACGCTGCAATTCAAACGCGTTTTCATGGCATCCATTATTTGTTTTATTCTTTTCGTTATCTAATTTTCTTTTGCCAGTCATATCACAAACATTATCACTTACGATTGCCTTTTTCGTTATAATCTCTTCGCTTTCGAAGAGCAAATTGATTTGCTCCTCGAAATACATTTGCAATTTAGTCGCCATTTCGACAATATTGGAATCTCGTTCACAAAAAAAGTCTTTCGCATTTTCAAACACTAGATTCATATCTTTACGGAATCGCGCGAAACTATAATCTGAAGTATTTATTTCCTCTCTTATTGAACTTAAATGGACGTCTGGATTAGGAATTTCTTTGCGATATTCTGGATATTCTAAATGATCCACAATTACAAATGGCTTGGAAAGAGGATTGTCTAGAATTTGCTTTAATATTCGTTTGCATCGATCGCGTCCATACTCTTTCCAGCGTTTCGCACCAATTATTAATCTCTTACTTTTCTTATGTTTAGATTCTTCGTCTGAAGATTCTATCGCAGCTGTAATTTCTGTAATATTAGCTACAGTTTTAGTTGTACTATTCGTTGATTCGTTTATTTGTCTTTTCTATAAAAAAAAACAAAAATTGCGTTTATGTAAAGTAAATATCATAAAATAAAATAACAATTAAAAAAATAAATGAAATTACTTCAATATTCAGAAGATTTTTTTCATACTTAAATCTTCGATTTAACAAATTATAATAATCATTTAATTTTGCTATTCTTAGTGACGGCACTAAACACTTGTAGGCATCTTCAGAGTGAATTCTTTCGAGATTATCTTCAAGTCTATCTAATTTATCTTCAAGAGTATCGTCGTTTAGCGATATAAGTAAAAAATTTCCATAACTATCACCAGAAGCAATACATTTACCATTAGGAGAAAATCGACATTCAATTACACAAGGATTTAAATTGAATTTGATATCGCTTCTTATTTCTTGAGGTGTCGCTACAAAATTGCATTCAAACTGTAAACAATATATACATATAGTTTTAATATAAAATTTAATTTAATTTATGTCATACTTTTCTAGTAAATGTTTCATTTATTATATTCCATATAAATATTTTTCCGTCATGTCCTGCAGACATAAACAAATGATCTTCTAATGGATGAGCGACTAATATTACAATCTTTGCCTTATGCTTATCTTGAAATTTACATTTCATTTCACCAGTTTGTGAGTCAAACACTTTTATTGAATAATCAGTTAATGCTGAAATCACATAATTGTCATCACAGGTCCATACAATTTCATCTACACATCCGTGGACTGAATGTGCTATAAATATTATTATAAAGATAATAAATATTAATTTTATTTAAGCCAATATGAATATTTAATTTTAAATAATATTTAAATAAATATATATATTTAAATATAAATATTTAATTGTTATATTTAAGTAAATATATTTATCTTTTGAAATTTTATACTAATATTGTATAATTATTATACAAATATATAATTCAGTGTATGTTTGATTTATTTATTGTCGAATAATGCATAATTTGAATTTAAACAATTAAATTTTTAAATTATTTATATTTTTTTAAATTTAAAAATATAATGAAAACATGATACTTAAAATATTCAACAATTAAAAGTATTGTTAGAGAAGTAATTACAGTCAGACAGACAAACACTTTATGATTTTAATTAATAATAGAGATTAAACATTATTTAAAAATAACATAAACAATACCGCGTTTTTCTCGTGATTCGTGAATCATTTTCGTCCATTTATTGTCACAACAAACCCAAATATAAGTATTTTTGTCTCTATTACAACCGGAAGCGAAACTTTAAGAAAATAAATAAAATAAATAAAATATATTATTAATATCGAAGCTATTAAATAGAAATATTAACACAAACCGAATACTTTTGTTGCAAAATTTCATTGTGTAGAAGCAGTCAGAATGCGTTTCTTCCCAAACCGTATTCCATAATTCTTTTATTGTAAAATTTTCATCAAAAAAATTTATACGAATGGAATACTGATAACCATTTCTTAGCGCCACAGCGAATAGTAGGCCTCCATTTGAAAAAGCTGTACACATATTTTCGACGCTCATTTCGAAATTGAATTTATCGGTTTCGGGCACAAATTCTTTGGTTAGAATATTCCATCGCCAAAAATATATAATTCCATCTTCCGATGTAGTGATTAAATATCTGTTATCACAATTAAGATCAAATGGACTGAAGTAAATGGAATTAATAGGAAATATGTGTCGATCTAATCTCGTCAAAAATGATGCCGTTTTTAATTCCCAAACTAATATTAAACCTGTTTCAGAAATGGGTTTAAAAAATTAAATTAAAAACTTATTTTCAAAATGTATAAATAATAATTGTAGATTTTTTCTAAAAAATTGATCTTTTTTGTTATGAATATAATTAATGATTTATTAAACTAATAAACCAGTGATTTTATTTAATGCTATATTATCATTATATAACTAAATGATGGTTTCAATCGTTTCAATTGAGAACTAAATTTTAATCCACAGTATAACATGTAATGTTAAATATGTTTTTATCACAATAAACAGTACGTTGAATTTATTTATTGTTAGAGACTTAATTTACTTAACAATTCATAAGAAACTATATTAAGCCGAATTCACATTAAATAAGTTTATGTTAAAAAATTATATTTCAATATTTGAATGATAGTAATAATTAATACCGCTATATTTTCCGGCAGCGATGATAGTATTTTCGTGATTGATGGCCAACTCAGTTATGGCAAGATTATTATTAATTTTATCGGCCAAACTTTTTACATCATATTTCTTTTCATTTTTGTTTTCGTTGTAAAAATTTTCAATTAGACTCTTAAATTGGTCCAACCCGTTGCCGTCGCTTAATGTCGTTATCAATTTATCGTCATTTATTGAGTATATTCTCACTAAACCGTCGTCACCACCCTATCAATGAAAAATGAATATTTAATTATAAGTAATTAAATTAATAAACTTATTTTGATTATTGAAGTATTTCTTAAATCATGTTTTAGATTAACATCAAAACATTTACAATACAAATAAGTAAATCAATATAAAGTGAAGTATTATTAATTTATGAGTAATTCTTATCACTACAGGAAAATATTAGTTAATGCGTGATCAACTTTAATAAAATGTTATTTTATTATTAAGAAAAGTTCAAAACCAAAATTAAACTCAAAATCACTCAGTATTACAGAATAGTTTACTAAATGTACTTAACTTTTCAAAATGCATTCAAATGTTAAAAATATGTAATATGAATGAATTTCATATTATTTATTTTCATAATAGTGCAAACAAAATACTCCAATATTAATAATTGGTCTGATTTTAAACCTCAAATAAAGTAATTATCATATTTCAAACTTATGGTGTCAATCATTGAGTTATTTAACTTACTCTTAAAATATTTTACTCTATAATATAACGATTTTACTTATTTAATATATTTCACATTACTTATTAATAAATTTTAAAGTTGTTAACTATAGTTGTTTATATATCAACATAACGCTCAACAGATAAGAATTATCAGAGACAATAAAATATATAATTGAGTTCATTATATTATTGAGTAAAGAAGTTTAAAAATATTTGATTTAATAGCGTCGAGTCGATCAATGGTTTCAAATTATTAAATGAAATTCAGAGGTCAACAATAAGCCACTCGTTTATTGATTGGTTTGAATATTTCTCAACCCTTCTAAACAACAAACCCAAACAAAAGACAACTTAATTATGATTATATTTACCGTAAATATATAATTAGCGGTTCTGTCAAAAGCGATGCAATAAATCGCCGATAAATGCCACAAATATTTGTGCTTTACGTTCATATTGTTGGACAACAGTGACACCTAATTGTGAGATAGTGTTGAAATAAAAAGGCGGTTAATTGTGATCATTGAATATGATTGTCCAACGAATTGGCGATTGAATGAGAGGACAGCGAAACCACAATACAATTCATACATTTGATGACATCGTAGTCGTCGGTCAATGACTTCGCGCATCAAAGCATTGCACACAATCGACGCTCGAGTGTCAGTTCACACCCTAAACGTGTCCAAATTGGCCTCAATTGATAACTATTTAACCGAAAACTCGCCGATCGTTTCGATAAACAACGCGTCAAACAATTAGTCGAACATTAGAAACACGAGCGAAACGCTGTTTACGGGGTTCGACACATCAATGACGTCGCGATTGCTAAGCATTTGCGAGTCGTTTGAGACTAATGTTATAGTTTTAGCTTTAATTTAGTTGCTTATAATTAAGTGAATTTTAATATTTAAGTACAATTGAAATGTACTTAATGTACTCCTTTTCACACCCGAAATAAAAAAAGAAAGACAAGCGATCGCCACAATAATACTCATTATTTTGATATCAAAAATGTCCATAAAGTTGGATAAATTGTTATTATTGACAATTGTAATAATTAAATAAATAGTATTGTTAGCGAATCACTATAAATAAGTAGAAATGTTTAAAATGTTTACAAAAATTATAATTATAGATACTTTTTTGTAGAAAAACTAAAAGCACGAATAAAGTGCCCATAAAACAACAAACTTTTAATAAACCAAAATTTATTCATGAATAACAGAAGAATAAAAGCTGAATTTAATTTATATACTAAGTTAGCGAGAAATTCCTTTAAATACAGAATTAAATATTAATTATTGGTTAAGTTCTTATTTTTATCATTAATTATTTCTTTTAAACTGCTAACAACTATTAATCTAATTAAGCATATTATTTAAATGTTTTATCACTTCTCGGGTCTCCAACACAACAATGTCATGTTCAATGCAACTATAAAATATAAACATTTTTCAATGTTTGTGCGACTTTAGTGTAAATTAGTTTTTGAAAAATGTTATCAATTACAATTAGTGAGATGCGAGTAAAAACGTGTTTTCATCAAAATTCACTATTTTTTTTAAAAAAATCTTAGCTGTACAGTAAATACTAATTAGTTATGCACTTATAAATACTTCGGATAATAACCGAATCGTTAATCGCTTAATTCAGAATTATTGAGATTTTTAGTAATATAATTTTGATGTTTTAAATAAGGAAATGTAATTTTTAAGTATTTGTTGCGAAACGAATAGTTTCAATTTTTAAAAATAATATTTTAGGTTTATAAAAGTGTTTAAAAATTCAAGGCAATGCAGAACAAAGTAAAAGTTTTCTTATATACCATATAACTGTGAAATTAATATGCATGATAGACTTTTGTTATGCTGCTCTCCGTTTGTTCATCATTCACCGTACGGTTTCTTTCTAACAAATAGTAAATAAGTTTTGCAATTATAATATTTTGTAATAATTTGTTTCACTGGTATTTTAATATAATCCTTGTCTTTAACAATTTAAATATTGAATTTTATGCAAAAGTAATTTTGTTAACAATATTACAAAATTATACAAATTAGAAATTTTTCAACCTTAGCGTAATTTTACAAACCATTTATTGATTTTAAATATGTTATAAAAAGAAAAAATATTTTACATAAAATTATATAATTTATATAAATTTAAAGCTTTACATTGTTTCAATAAAAAATTTGCACAAACATTGAAAAATGTTTATATTTTATAGTTGCATTGAACATGACATTGTTGTGTTGGAGACCCGAGAAGTGATAAAACATTTAAATATTAAATATTTAAATTTTAATAATATTTTACCGGTAAATTGATTTAAATTGACCTTATATTACATGTAATGTTAATTTAGCTTATTTTTGTTTAAAATAAGACATAATATAAAATCTTTTTAATTAATTTACGTCAAATAGTTTAATATTGTATTCAACTTAAAACGTACGCAAATTTAAAGAATTTACATTCTCAGCAGACTATAAACTGTTTTTCTTGGGTTTGTTTTCTCGCATCAAGTATTTTGTTGAGAATTATACAAATGTTATAAAACTAATTTTTCAATTAAAACATTTCATGAATTTTTTTATTTAGAGAAATATTTATCCATATATTTGCAGATATTTTAAACATATTACAAGTAAATGCATTTAATTTATTATTTTTTTATTTCAAATAAATTGTTAAAGTAATTTATAAGTGATATATTAGATATTCGTCGTTCTATAACTTGATTTTTTTTTTTTGGTTTAATACATGTGTCTAAAGAAAAAATGAAAATGAATTTTTTATTGATATTTGTGTTAATTTTTACTGTTATCGAAACTCGTGATCAAAATGATTATAATGATTATTATGAAGACAATGATAATATAGCATACAATACTTCTTATAATGATTACCAATCCAATCAAGAATGTACTGTGGATATAGTAATAGACTATATTAGTGAAAATTTATTGCCTGATGACTACGAAGAAAATAAGAAATTAGATATTAAGTTTGGAGTGGACCACATCAATGAATCGATAGCTATATGGAAAAGATTTCTAATTTATGCGCAAAATGTTAGCGAGAAAATGCAACCAATTGTTAAGAGATTAACGCCTCGATTGACTGATATGCTCTATCAGGTGGAACTGCCACCCGATTGCTTGGCATCGATGGTATACATCGGTCAGGCGGCGCAGGAGGGAGAGGCGTGGGCTATTAAGTGTATGTCATATTTGTATTTGTCATTTTATTAACACTCTTTATATAAAGAGTTTTCCCATCTAAATATAAATACTATAATTTAAACTAATTTAATTCCTATTTTCTTTTTTACTGGAATTTAATTACTCTAAATTCGTTCCGTTGATTATAATATTTAGATATTAACTATATTACAAGTTCTTAATGACAGAATTGAGGCAAAATTATTATTATTATGTGTTCATAAATAAGTTCATATCGAAAAATTCAGAGCTAAAAATTACACATAAAATCAATCAACTTTTATTAAATAATAATGTAGTTATGGATTCTCAGCCGTCTATGACGTCTGGAATGCTTGACGTGTCGGGACTGCCATTTGGCGAGTATGACCAGTGTCTCGGCATTAGAAGTCCAGATGTAGCCGATAAGCCGCGCATATTCGGCAAATTTTGTCGTTTCGGTGGAATGACATTAATGCCAACAAAGGGTAAATATCGAGAGGACGAACCGATAGACGAGTCTTTAGTCGATACGATTCGCCAATATATGAATACATCGCGACCATCAAAGTATTTGAAGAGAACGAGTTTAAGACTAGAAACGGTGTCGTTTCGAAACTTACTCGACCAGTATGTCAACCAATTCAACGAATTCGCTAGTGATGTGGATTTCGTGGCGACGGGCCTATGCTTGCCGTCCACATGCGATGTTAAGGATATTCAATATGCTCTCAACAGAAGTAAGATTAATGCAACTCTTTATATAATTTATTAGGGAATTTCTAAATTTAAAATTAGTGAATAGATATAATACTTATTATGTAAATTTATAGATTTTTGTTGATTTTTATATAATTGATTAAATTTTTATACAAAATACTAACATAATAGGTACTAAAGTTAATACTAACGGTAATCTGTATTTTCGATTGTAGTAATCTATCCGATAACCAAATTACCGATGACTATAAATCCGGATTGCGATTACGAGGACAAACCCATTCAATTGGATAAACAAGAATTCTATTCATTGTATGATTCTATCATAAAACATATTAGATTTGAAAATCAATGCAAATAATGCTCTGATATTAATTGTTAAACAGAATTACTTTGGGTATATTAACCATATTAGTCCTATTGAGCACATTATACGAGTCCACAACTGATAATCGAGAGTCACTGATGAGACGAATCGGCACATCATTTTCGGCGATTTCAAACAGCAAAAAAATATTTTCGTTGAAACCAACTAATGAGCAATTCAAATGCTTGGACGGCATTCGCGCCTTTCTCTGCTTTTACGTGTTTGTTATTCACGAATTTATATTTCCGGGCGTATTCTTCTTGCAAAATAAAAATATGTTGTCTACGCCTCCGGTTTTAATGATGACTGAGTATAGATATATTTTGATTCGGCACATAGCACTTATTGAAGTTTTCTTTTTAATAGGCGGTGAGTTTGATTTGATATTAACCATATCTTAATATTATAACATTTAAATAGCATTCATGTAATATAAATCTGATTTACTTATAAATACTTTTTTAATTTAATTTGGTTTTTTGATTTTAGGTTTATTAACTAGTTTTATAATGCTCTCAAAATTGGCAAAATCAAATGGAAATTTTAGTTATTTTTCTTTTGTGTTTTATAGGCAAGTAATTTTTAGATATTTTGTAACAAACTTGCGACTGACAAACTTTTAACAATGCTTGTCTGAACAATTATATTATATTATATGTTTTACTTTTACATTTCTTAATAGATATCTTCATATTATGGCACCTTTAATGGGTGCGGTGTGTCTATATTTTTTATTGCAATTAATAGGAAACGGTACGTAAACTTCATTTAAAGCAATATTATCATATATTTTTCTTAACTTTTAAAAGAATTATTAAATGTAATAATCTATATATTATGTGATAAATTTTATAATTCATTTCGTATTTACTTTACCATATAATTTATACAATTTATAATAAATAAAATTAATTAAAAACTTTTTTGTAGGCCCGTATTGGAATGGGTCGTTAAAAATGGCTAATTATGGCTGCTATCATAATTTACAGGCCACTGCTCTCATGTACTCTAATTATAATCTTAATTTTAATACTCCTCCTGTAAGTTGAAATTAGTTTTGAATTCATATTAATTTATTAACTTCAATGGCAATTGATTTTACTGTTGATCAATAAATAAAACAAACTAATTCTTAATTATA
Organism: Microtritia minima; assembly: GCA_034699355.1. Lineage (NCBI taxonomy): Eukaryota > Metazoa > Arthropoda > Arachnida > Sarcoptiformes > Euphthiracaridae > Microtritia > Microtritia minima. The sequence continues at coordinate 6,387 of JAQIYA010000976.1, read as the reverse complement.
TAAATTTAAATAATTTTAATTCCAAAATTAGCTGTAATATTATCCCAAATTTACTGAAAATTTAGATTTTATAAGTTGAAAACTTTTTATTTATTTATCGTTAACTAATAATTTGATAGCTAAAACAAATTTATTTCTTTTACATATGAAATTAATTATTGGACACAAATCAGTGTAACTTCAGCACGTGGTATGATTTTATATTTAATTAGAGCTAAATGTTATAAAAACAGTTAAAAATATTAACATATATCAGGTACACATCGGCTGACTTTCAATTATTCCTTTTGGCTCCTCTACTATTCCTACCGCTTTACTATTATCCAAAGTTTGGACTGATATTAAACTCGTTTGTTGTGGTCATCTTCTGCTTCGTTGCGGTTGTGCCCAAATTGGTGTTTGGCATTCCGCACTTTTACGAGCTCTCCGTAATGCAAAACGTGAACGACTTCATCATAACGGGAAGGCATCACTTCTACGGCATTGAACAGCATTTCGGCAATTATGCGTTGGGAATACTCTTGGGTTGGATTATTCGAAACAAACCCAACTTGTATTTTGGCGGCAGAATCGGCGAGTTTTTCATTTGGATAATAAGCGCTACCATGACTCTGGGAAGCATAGCCTGGCATCGAGATTACTTAAAATTAGATTATATCATCACTCAGACCGAAGTCTATCTTTATTCAGCGTTTAATAGATATTGTTTCACTGCTTTATTTGTTTGGTTGATTTATGCGTGCGCTACAGGCAGAGGAGGTTAACTTAATTCAATGTCTATTGAGTGATAATTTTGAATTTATATTATAAATAGGTTTTGTCAATGAATTTCTTGGTTGGAAAATATTGCGATTTTTTGGAAACCTTGCTTTGGAAGTATATTTGGTTAGAAATTCTTATTTTTATATTTAGGAAAATATTGTAGAAATAATTTGTTTATACTTCAATTTAAAGGTTCACTCAATTCCGATTTTTTATCGAATTGCAATTACTCGTGATCTGACAAGAATTACCGACTATTATCTGGTATTTTCAAATTTGATTTTTGTTGTTTATTTCTATTATTTTATTTCTCTGATTTAATTACGAAATATTTTCAGTGGACTGTCATAATTTTCGATTACATTGTGACCGTAATAATAGCAATACTCTTCCGATTGATTATCACAGCGCCGATGTCTAATGTGATCAATTTAGTGCTCACTCCAAGCAAAACCAAAACCATTGAAGAAAATAAAACCGAAATCAAAACCGAAAATAAGGATAACAGCGAATTAAATGCTAACGAAGTCTAAGTCACTTATCAATTATTTCTTTGTCGAAAATTTTAACATTAAATTTATATTTTCTTATATTTTTTTTATTGTTTGTAAAATTTTAACTAAAAGTTGAAATTTATTTATTTTTAGTAAATAAAAATATTTGTAATTTAGTCGATATTTAAATAGTATTAAATTTCTAAACAAATTTAAAACCTTATGGTTTTTATTAATGTTTCTCTTCCGTTCATTTGTGATTAAATGAATGATAATATTAAAAAAAAATGCCGAACAATTTATTTCATAAATTTCTATTCTTATATTTCATAATAATTTGTTTAGCAATAGTAAGCTCGAGAATTACTCGAAAATCTTATAGCGATTGTTTTCATTTGTGTTTTAGTGTTGACTCATGCATTTTGCAGTGTCAGCAAAGTTTTAGATCAGACAGGGGTAAGACAGGTAAACATCGAGGTTCGGCTCAACTCAATGATATAAGAGATGCCGGTCCTAAAGGTGTTCTGTCATTTTCAAGTATTGGAGGCAATGATCTAAATGACGACTCAAGAGAAAAACTAATGTCTGGTTTCGATGACGACGAGACCGATTCTTCAGGTAAATTCAAATCGCCACCTCAGTGCGGCTATAAAGGTCGACGACACGCGCACGTGACCGGAAGAATAGTTGGTGGTATGCATTTCTTCTGCTATGATTGCGAATGGAAATTAAAGTGAAATTGCAAACTATTAGGGACAGACGCGCGGCCGCACGAGTTTCCGTGGATTGTTTCGATGCAACTCAAGAATCCAAGAGACGGAACTTTGAAGCACTTCTGTTCGGGATCTATCATTAATGAGAAATACCTTCTCACTGCTGCGCATTGTCTTCATAAGTGAGTTGCACTAGAAATTAAGTTTATATTAAATTTTTATATACAATATATACAATACATGTATTAAATAATTGATTTTTTCATTCGTTTTACTTCAAATTTATATTTAATTAAAATATTTAAATTTAATATTTATAAATACAGTAAAAGTTCGATATAGTAAACCCTGTTATAGTGAACTTTTTGATATTGTGAACCACTATAGAATCCCCGACTGAATTCCTATACTTTAACATTGAATAAAATCTCGTTATAGTAAACCCCTTTATAGTGAATTATTCGATATTGTGAACGCATTTTACAAGTCCCTGCCATAAGCCTAATGCTTCGATAGGGTGAACATTGCATTGAACCGCACTTAACTTAAATTCTTAGGAATCATAAAACTTAACGAAAGACATATCTAAACAATTAGCAAATATTCTAACTTGTAGTGAAGTGAAGTTAGATTTTCATTTCAGTTCAGTACATTTTTGATGTTTATTGTTAACCACAGTTGTTCACTTATTATTTAATAATATAATTCATATTGAAATTGAATGCTTAAAATTATCTAATTTGTAAAACAAAACAAGCAATTATCACCGATTTTTATTTTATAAATAAATCACCTTAATATGAATAATATAATGCGATTTCATGATATTTTGTTATAGTGAACTTTTCGATATAGTGAACGAATTTTTTGGTCCTGATAGAGTTCACTATATCGAAATTTTACTGTAATTTTGCTGTTGATTATTATTTCTGTACAATTCTTAGAAAACCATTTTATTTTTTAAAATTAAGAATAAATAATAAAATGTCTTTTGATATTTTCAGTGCTCTCTATATGAATATTTAATAAATGGTAATTAACTATAACTATTACATTTAGATTAAAAGGACAAGAAGAGAGAGTTTTATTGAAAGCTGGAATTAATTCGCTGAACGACGAGAACGGCCAGACATTAGAGTGCGAAAAGTTTATCGTTCACGAGGGCTGGAATGAAGAGAAACAGCTCCACGACATTGCCTTAATTAAAGTTAAAGACAAATTTAATTATGTCACTAATAATCGAAATCAGTACACAGTGAACAGTGTTTGTATGCCAGTGGCGAATTCGGATCCGACTGGCGTTGCAGACCTGGCCGGTTGGGGCCAATTGGGCGAAGACGAGCCCATGTCTGAATGGCTGCAGAAAATTAAACTTCCCATTTGGGACAGAGGGCTGTGTAAAATTAATTACAAAAAATATATGGAACTTCAGGACACGCATATCTGTTCGGGAGGTCAGGGCGATGAAGATTCTTGTATGGTAAGCTCTCTCTCCCTCCCTCCCTCCCTCTCCCTCTCCCTCTCCCTCTCCCGAATAGTTGGCATTTTGATTAATCTGTTCTTTGATTAAAGGGTGATTCTGGCGGACCACTGACCCAATTGACAACTGGTCGGGCGTATCAAATCGGTGTGGTTTCGTTCGGCATTCCCTGCGCTCTCAAAGGCTTGCCGGGAGTGTACACACGCATATCGCTGTATCTCGACTGGATTGGAAAAAATGCTGTATAAAATTCGTTTACATTAATCTAATTAATTTTATATTATAGTAATTTGTAAATATTTATACTAAAGAATGGAATAATTATCTTAAATTAATAAAAAATTGTTTTAATAATGCTACTTATAATTAACTTGTTTACTATATCTTAAGAAATAAATATGTCTAACTAAATATTATTCTCTATTAAATGATTAAAATAACTTAATTATTAAATATAATAAACTGTAATTTCATTAATGTATGATTTAAATATTACTTAAGCGCCAAAAGGCAAAGTGAATAAAGAGATTAATAACACAAAATTTCAAATAAAGTTTATTTTACAATAATTATGTAAGTATTTATTATTTAACATTCCATTATACTGTCGATTGTGAATATTTTGATGATCATTATGGCAATTAATGCGATGGTTGTTTCGCTAATTTGATGGCACCAAATCGACCGCCTTTGGGAAACATAACAGGTTTAGCGTTTTCAACGTCTAATTCTTTTTGAACAGTTCTTAGTTGTGGTTTAATCGTTGATTCATTTCTCATTACGAAACAACTTTTCTGACTCGATATGACGGCGCATATAATGGTGATAATCACGCAAATTATCACAATCACAGCGATTATGATCAATATAATAATTAACTGATTTATTTGTCGGTCATCATGCATAATAAAACATGGCTGTTGTCTTTTAGTTAAGACCCGCTATTGTTGTGATTCTCGCTCTACTATAGCAATTAAAAAGCAAAAGTTTACTTACAGTTAAACTCTTTACAATAATTATATAACTATGTTTATTGTTGTGAATTCTGTTATGGTAATGAAGCCCTATATTTGAATTTACTAATTATACATCAAATACTATCTTTATGTCAAATGCGATGACCGAATGCCTATATTGTTGTATAAATGCACGGCATTTAATAATACTTCATATATGGACTCCGCTTAAAAGATTATATAAAGGAACAGTAAATGCATTCACAACAATATATTGGCATAACTATAATATACCCAAATTACTGATAGCTTGAATCTATTATCTTCTCGAGAATATTGAGAACCTATGTGTTTTCTATCTCGTTGTGGGTCTCCATATGGCCTTATTCTGATCCATATGTCCTGATCTGAACCTCAAATTTTGTGACCTATTCAATGATAATTTCCTCACAAATTTCTAATAATATATTTCACTTGCAATAACTAATAAAAACAGTGAAACTCAAAAATGACAACTTAGAGTTGTTGAGTGCAAGCAATTCCTTATAATGATTCACATAACGAAATTTAGATAAAACTTATAGGAACTCATAGATAATTCGTATGCCTTATTATTTAATCACATATAATATTATATTATCAGTTAAATTATTTTACACATAAGTCAGTTAAGATATGAAAAATAATGACAATTAATAAATTAGTTATTAATTTCTATGCTAACAAAATTAGGATTTGCATAAATAAATGGAGTCGTTTAGAGTAATCGATATCGATATTGTTGGACGTTTATATTATTTTCTTAATCACACGAGTTTAATAAATAGAACATATTTATTAAGTTTAATATGAAATCGTACAACAATATCTTATTATGCTATTATTCCCAGACTGCTCAGTGTTCTGATGCAACGTTAAGTAATATTTGTTTTTTAAAACTTAATTTTATAATAAAGATAAGATACAAATTATGACTATAATTGTGAATTTAATTTATCTGTACTTTAGATTTCGCTTACATTTCATAATATGTTTTTCTGAGTCAACAACAAAAATTAAATTAATAAAATGATTTTCAAACATTTTCTTAACAATATTTTTACGGTTAATTAAAACAATTTTTATGCGCAAATTATTTAAATTAAAATATGGTTTGTCTAAAATGATGAATATTATTTGTGCTTAAATTTTTAAAATTATAAGTAAAAATTCTGTAATTTAACATTCAATTAATCAAATAATTTTATCTGTAAAATACTTATTAGAATACATAATGAATTCTTTTATCTTTAAACTATAAGAACCTAAATTTTTCTGTTCCAATACCAATTCAATTCTTATTTTAATTTTTATTAGCAATTAATAAAATGAATAATATTATTTTTAAAAAAACCTTAGATTTAGCATACAATCAAAATCGGCTAAAACCGTAGTTTTAGTGATAAGAAAAACCTTTATTTGTGTCATACCTTTCATTACTTGAATACAAACTATATATGAAATTGACAACAATGTGAATTAACAAAACAAAAGATCGCTTTTTAGAATTTATTCTATGACAAAAATTATAATAAATTAAATTTGATATAAACTTTATATAATTAAAAACCTAAAAAAGAAAGATTTAAAGTTTAATTAATTGAAAAGTTAAAAGCACGTGTAAGACTGATTAGTTATCAAGATATTAGTCATCTAATAATAATAACATAGTTTGACAAAGAAATAGTTTGTAACAACAAATAAATTTTAAAATATTTTAACTGTAAGTTCAAAACCAATTTAATATAATCTCATTTTGAAAAAATTTAATTCTATTAATATTAAGCACATGCCTTATATGTTCGTAATCAAACATATGTGTCGAATAATAAGAATTCTCACAATATATTTATGATTATTTTTTAGTGAACATATAAATTGCATTGAATTCAGATATTTTCAGATCATTAAGTTATTAAATAAGTTTAATTATTAAATAAGTT
>JAQIYA010000975.1:0-15343 GCA_034699355.1 Microtritia minima | reverse complement strand
AAGAGGGCGACACTTGACTTGTATAGATTAGGCAAACACTGAAAACAAAGAATTGAAACTCATAAAAACAAAATAAAATACTATTAAACAACTATTAAAATATTTAAAGTATTTCAAAAATTCATTTGCTTGCTTAAGATGATAATGATTACTTTATTTAATATCACAAATTAACTGTGTTTTAATTTACCATTTTATTTCGATATATTGAATTAAAATTTAATATATATTGAAAAATTAAACAGGCATTTAATATAATTTTTCAATTTTTTTAATTCAATAATTTCATCGTAACTTTATTTAGAGTTTACTTTACTTAGAGTTTATTTTTGAAATAATAATAGTTAGTATTTATATTACCTAAACATAGACAAAAAAATTAGGTAAATTAAGCCATTTAAAAACTCCTGCTATTGTTTATTTTTAAAAATACTTAACTATCGGATTAAGTGGCAAAATATAATTAGCAATTTATTTTTTGGGAGAATTTTCTCCGTGATATAATTGAGTTGAAAGCCCCTCCTTTGCCACTGACGAAAAGAAACGAAAACAATTGGCGCCAAAATAGTGCTCAATTTACACTGTGTTAGTGCACTAATAGTGTGCTATTTAGTATAATATTTCGACGCTAAAGATGCCTTTAAGTTAAACTTTGAGAGTATAGTATTAGTTGACAAATATGTAAAGTAATCTAACTGTTATGGATAGCTTAATATTTAAAAACTTAATATTAAAAAAAAATTTAAAAACTTTAGCTTTAATTTAAATACCAATTTTGTATAAATGAAAAGTATGAGGCATTAAAAGCGCTCGCATAACACTGAAGTTATTAAACCTAAACAGCTATAAAAACTCAACCATATCTAGAATTTAACGAACATCAAAGAAAATTATTTTTTTTAACTTAACAGGTTTATAATCTGTCTCTAATTATATTAAGATTTTAAAATATTAAATCAATTTACTAATAATAATTTTTAAAATAAATGTTTTCACTTTCAAATAGAATAGAATTTATTAATAATACATTCAATTTAATTAAATATATCTTAAATAAAGACAATAGAATACAATGTGTGGTAATGGTTAGCAATTGCACGTTAACTCGTTATATCTAAATAAGATTCAGCCAAATAAACTTAGCATATAATTATCAAATAAATTTTTTAAAAAAAATAATAGCTAATGATATCCTTAACTCTGCATACATGTATGTATAAATGTGTACAATTATTTTGTGTAAATGAAAAAAAAACATAGAAATAAGCAAATATTTTCAGCGCAATTAAAAAGATAGGAAAAAATGTTCACTCAGAAAGTGGTGGTGATATGATGGGAGTTCGCGTCTAGCGTTGAACTCTATGCCGTCGCCGAGACTGAGACTATTCATAAATCAGGATTTAAAGTTAAATATTCTCATTACTATTATTAAGCCTATAGAGATGCCAGGCTTGTGAGGTTTGAGTTTTTTTCTTAAATACGACTTAAAAATGAAAATGAATGCAATTAATGCTCAGCAGGCAATCGGCATTAATGTTCGGCATTGCACTGGCATTCGGCTGGCGTTCGCGTTAACTGCAGATATTGCACTCTTGCCTGCAATTTCGGTGTGCGCTAGTTATGTGTTCAATCGATTCGAGTTGCGTTAGCTTTGATAGCGATCATTATAGCCGATTGTACTTTGTTTGTGCGTTTGTTAGGCTCAGGTGATGGTAGAGGTGATGGTTGAGGTGATGGTTCATATTAATATTAGTCGCTCGGCGTCACTATAATTGAAGAGCCAAAAAAGTGATATAGTTTAATACTTATTTAATAAGTAATTACACGTTTCACTTTTTTGTTGTTGTTGAGTAGTAAATCAAAATTAACAACTGAAATGCGTGAAGCAGTAATCGTTATCGTTAACTAAACACGAAATCTTCCTTCGCCTCAATGCATAAATATTTGAAATCACGATCTTTGAAGAAAAAAAAATGCAAAAAACGATGCGAAGCTATTGCTGGCGAAACGCATAGCTATCGCTCGCTATCCCTGCATGTGAAAGGTCAAAGGCCAATGGAAAATGCTCTCAGTTTTCCTCCTGTATTTTGCAGCTACTTTTGCTACTCTCGGCTTCAATAAAAATAAGAAAAATATTTAATACACTATTAGTAGATATGATTTCGTGATGGTGTGTGTCTGTGTAAAGCGAGAAAACTATTTCTGAAATGCCAGCCTTTTTTTGGGAAACTCGCGTTTCGCGAGTCACTCATTATTGCAAATTTACAATATATGCCTGTGTATGACTGTATAAATAAAAAGTTCGCATTGAGATTATGTTTTCAGATTTTGATTTTGTTTGTTTAATTGATTTTGATGAGGGGTCAGAGTATGTAAGGTTAGATTAGTTAAATACTACATTTATGACATCTGCTGTCTGTTCGCCGAAATGAAATGACTGGTATTCAAAAATGCCAAACTTGTTGCGCTACCAGTTTTCAAATAATTATCGCAAATGTCCATCTTTTAAATAAGAGCTCATTGATTTGAATGGATTTAACTTTTATTGATAAGCCTATGCAGTACATCATGTATTTATTGAATTTGCTTTCATGAATTTTAATTACATTTTTTCATTTGCCTCAACTATTAAATATTTGTAAAGACCTGTTGTCACTGAAAAAATGTCGATTAAAGCATTTACTCTCTCTCTCTCTCTCTCTCTCTCTCTCTCTCTCTCGCTCTCGCTCTCTCTTCTCAACGCAAATATTTTCTATATAAGTTACCTGAGATAACAAATGAATTTTCAAAGTCAATGCTAAATTAAAGATTTTACACATTTAACTGTTGGAAGAGGTTGTCTCCCCTCACTTTAGCGAACATGCTTTGGCTCGCACTCTCGCTAATAATGATAGGTTTATGGGAAGAACAATAATGTTGACTTGAAAGCTATAAGAAATGGTCAACAGTCAACGTTAGCACACCTGTGTGTATCTTAAGAAAGTTAACAAACGAACGAACGAGTTATTATTGGTCAGCAGCTAATCTCATGAATACATTAGCGGTGAACATATTTTGCAAACAATTTGCAAAATATTTCTCGACGAGCGCTGAGATGAGGTCTTTAATTTGAGCAGCGGTTCGGTGTTAATTCAGTTCAAGACTAAATAACATTTGCTATTTGAAGAAAAAATATTAGCGAAACATTGATATCACTGATTACCGCATTCTTCTTCCCCTGTTTTTTAGCTGGCTTTGAGCTTTGATTGCCTGAGGCGAAGCAAGATTTGCTATTTTTATAAGATATGCTAAGCTGAACGTGTTTTCTTATACTTCTCTTACAGTGTTGCCCCGCATTGCCTCTCCTGCCCCTCATAGCCCCGCATCGCCCCGTTTTGCACGCATTTTACCTGTTTGGGGGTGTCGTTTGGGGGCAGAAATTCTTAACTTACTTACCTCTGCGATGCAGGGCCTCAGAAGCAACAGCGCCAGTGTGTGCGCCAGTGTCTGCTGTGTTGTGCGACTCGACATACACTTGCAGAGCCATTCGTAGCCAAACTATGGCCAACTTATCAACTTTCTAGTGTCAGCTCCACTATTCCAATATTTTCGACACTCACTCTCTATTACCTGCAATACCGTGAGATTATTTTTGTTACACGAATATTTTACTGATTAATTTTCATGCATATGTTAAGGTATGTTTCGTTTTTCGTTATAATAATCATTTGCAATGTAATGCGTCACTGATTGAATTATATATGGTTTATATATGGTTGCGCTGTTCACTGTAACTTCAGAGTAACTAATATGCAATTTTAAATGCAATCTTATTATTCCTCTCCAGTCATACTCTCTTTGACTTTATTGAGCTCAGACTACACCCGAAAAAGTGTACGTCTATGAGTTGATTAGCAGAGAACACCATTGACTCCACTATTTAATTAATCGCTAATATAATATAAAGTTGCGTAATGCGAATCAAGATGTCTGAACTTGGTTTGCACTTATCTGATTGTAAACATGAGAAAATTGTAATTTCTCATTCACCGTCCCGTTAGAAATGCTACACCAAATGCATGTCTACTTCGCGAACTGCTGTGCCAAATGGCACACCAAGTGCTATATACGAAACGTGGATAGACTTGGATAGAGAGCGCAAAACAATAGAGTGTTAGGAGCAGGTCTGAGGTGTGAGCAGGTCTGGGGTCTGAGCAGTGTCTCATTCAGTGGTCTCATTGTTGAGTTGGCTTGAGTCTGGCCGAGCAGTGTCTAATTAAATGCCATCATTGGTTTGAATCAAAGTCAGAAATTCTCTTTTAATTGAAAGCCTTTGGTATGACTGCATCGCCGCGAGGCGTATAAGAGATAGTGAACTTACGAAGATGTGTCCAATCATTGTCAGCGCAACAGTAGTACTAGTATTGCTGGTATTGCATGATTGCTTTTAGGCTTATCTCTCTCTCCACTCAGTGGCGGATTGATTGGGACGCCATTTGCTTATTTTTAACAACTACTCGATATAACGTCTTTTCTTAAGGTTAGTTATACTGTCTTAATGTGAGTTATAAACAATTTTTTAGTGCTTCCATTCACTATTATTGCACGTCTATTCACATCTCATGCGTTGCATATCATTAACAAGTTGAGCAGCATTTTATGATCCCTAAGTGATAAAAGCGATCAAAATTGAAATTCTTTGTAATACTTTTAAAGTTTATGGTGTTTATGGTGTTTACTTAGAAATTTATGCATTTATAAATGTATAAATTCATGTTATAATAAGCCACAGATGCCTCTATTGCTTTCCCCACCCAAATGCGAGTTCTTGTCGAAAGGCTATCACTGACCCAAACCACACCAAATGCTAGAGTGAGCACATTTTTTTCAACAGCACTGAATTAACAATGAATAGATCCGTTGGCGAAATGCGATGATTTCCGTATACTTCATTATTATCTCAATCCGAGGCTAACCTTTAACACCCACACCCAAAACTCGCACGCGTGCCACAGCCTCATCACTTTTTCTCAGATCTACTTTCGTGTTATGAATTTTAAATTCAAATAAATGATTTTCGTTAAGACACAATTATGCAAACTATTTGTAAACTATTTGCCGCTTAAAAGCGCGCATTCTTTTATTGCGCTTTACTTAGACGTCAATGTAATTGCAAAGCAAGCCAATTGTAGTTGAATATAGTCGCTGTTCGTTCGTTTCGAACTAATCTAAAACTTTTAGATTTAGTCAGTTTGTTGAGCCACTATAAATTTCAAAATGACTTATTAAAAATTCATCTGTAGGTGTATTACCTGTTGAAACGTGTCTCTTATGGTATCATTTTTTTTGCTTTCTTAGCGTTTTGTTTGTTCTACTTTAGCTTTTAAAATATGTTTTAATGTGACTGTTTTGGGTGGATATAGTTTTCATTTGTAAATTAATATTTTCAAAATTGAACAAAAATATGGCTTATAAATATCGAAGTGCGGTATTTTGTTTTGCGAAGCGCTTGTTGTTCACGTAAGCGCCTCAACAGCGCTACACATTAGATCTATTATTGGTCTTATTTTGACTTCAATCCACTTCAAGCCAAATCTTATCAATTATTGTGGCAGATGTAAAAATATTTGCTTTAATTTGTACGCTATTGCTTACGACAAGTCTTCGTCAAGTTTGTTGTAACTTATATTTCTTTAACGCCAAAACTCGATAATAAATTTCTAAGAAAAGGCGCACTTTCTATGGTAATAATTTATATGATCAGACTTTAAACCCATTATAGTTATTACTCTTCTCTGTTTCGACATTCCTTTGCTTCAACTTTAAAAAATAAACACTCATATTTTGATAGCATAGGTGCTTAGTGTTGAGCGCTAACTCGCTATAGAGAACAATAAATAAGCCCCGAATCTTTTTATTTTCGGGTAAATATTGTATATTTATAAATTTAACGAACGGCTATCTAATCTTATCAATTGCTTGTCTTATAAATATTTAATCTTATTAGTATTTTTTTTATCAATAATTAATTTTTATTAAAAGAGATGTTTATGAAATTAATTACCTTTTTATTGTATAAGATTAATATTTTATAACTACTGTTGCCATTATTGACATTCTACTGTAAAGTCTAAAACAATATTAGTAAGGTTTGCAAGTTCATCAGCCCTTCATGTGATACAATCAATTCATAGGTGTCGCAGATATTATATACGTTTTGCTTTATTCATATTTATTACTCTCGATTCTCGGCTAATATGCGAACTGAAAACAAATCATTTATCCAATAATACAGTACACATGCATGTAATGCGTTAGGAATGGAATTCGGCTTTTAGTTTGTTATCCCTGTGTTTAAAAATTGAATTTTTTAGAGGATTAAAACCCCGCTTACGACTGGTTAATATTCGTGCTTATCATAATAAAAGTATAAAGTTTGTGAAACTTTCTATGCGCGCAATACTTTAAAACCTGTTTGAGTCAAATGAAAGAAAATAGTTGATACGCCTATCTTCGAACCAGAGAATCAATTGCTCTTTTCTCTGGTGTTGAGTGGGCCACAAATTTTTCGACATTTTGATCTCTATTTTTTAAATTACAAGGTTTTTTTATGGTAGATATGCAGTATTCATTTATTTTAGTGGCATCATGTTTGACAAAGAAATAGTAGATAACACTTGATAAGTTTGTCTAAAGTTGTTTTGTTTTGACTTTTCATTTGGATTGTAGCGATCATATAATAGAAATGAAGTGCTTCTGATAAGACAGCAATTGGCGCGCTTTGACTCTCGCATATGTTGTCGCTCTTTGCCTCAATTTATGCCAACACTCGCTACCATCCATTGGTTGACTGTGTTGACTATGCTTCGTAATTAATAAATTGCTGTGTATTAAACGAACGCTAAATGAACTTATTTATCCATATCTCTGCCACAGTTGAACATCCAATCAATTTGACCGCCACTTTATATGGCAGGGCTTGACTGTTGTCCATATGGGCCAAACGTTATTCATCAAAATGCAAAACAGTTAACAGCAATTATGCAAAAAAAAGTGTGTATCTCTATATTATTAAGTCTTCTTCTGACAGCCGTGTTGTGCTCAACTAATGTTTTGTTGTTTTAATTTGCCCCAGTTATGTATGATATATACAACTGCTCGGATAAGGTATGATGAGATTTAATACTACAGTTTATGTTCGCCTCTATGTATGCCATCAAACAGGTCAAAGCCTTTTCGAGTATATATTTTTAATATATCTATACTTTGACACTCTTATTGTAAAAGTTTGTTATGCTTATAGAAAGCAATAACAATTTAGCCAATTTGTCATATTAGGAATTGTGTGGGAGTTTTATGTCAAAAGAAAAGCAGTCATAATTTTTTAGTGTAAGCACAGTTAAGCTGTATTAGAAAATGAATTAGCAAAGCAACGAACGTGTAAAGGATATGTGTCCCAGATTTGGCTGTTGATGGATATGTAGATGAAAATGGTTGAAGCGCTTGACTTGTTGTATGGCGAGAGACGCTCACTGTGTTGGTCTCGCCTGTAGTTACTGCTGAACAGTGCAACCAAATGCGAATCAATTGTGATAATTTGTATTTTGTTTTAGTTGTGACAATCGGCACATGGAATATGTCTTTGAAATGCACTTTATATGGCACTTGTGAGTGCGCTAATAATGCAATACCACTATCAGAGAATATGGTCATATCGGAGGACTTGCGAGTGCTATCGCGAGCTATAGCGACAAACTTGACAAACTTTGCCTCTATTGTGTGCCAATCGCTGTTCACGATTTGTTTGTTGTCAATATTTTCGTGATTGTGCCGCACTTGTACTCGCGAGAGGCCAAAGTGCTCTTCAATGCAATTAACAGTTGTTACCAAAATGAACGCTTCTCACTAATTGCCAAATTGTGAGAATCTATTACTGTTGCAAAATGAAACAAACGCGTCGATGTCTTGTTGTTTGCATACTTTTAACCGCAAGTGTGGCTCTAGTGAATTGTATTCTGGTCAGAGGAGGGTCTGAAAAAGAGCTCTTCATCAAAAAAGGAAAAAGTTAGTCCTAATCTTAAACATTAATCTTATGCATCTTACAGTATGAAAGTGTGTTTATTATTATACTTGAATGATAAAGTCCTGCTTTTACTCAACTTTTTATTGGCTTCACTTTAATTTATTAACAATAATTCATTCTATACTAATTCTAAACATTTTTAAATCTCGGCGAACAAATGAGTTGAATGAAGAAAACTATTCATTTTATTGTTTTCATTATTTTTATATTAAATAGTTAAGTATTATAATTATCGGCAAAATGATAGAGAGTATGCAATTTTATTTAGCAATTTCTTTAAACCAGAATTTATCAGTCAAATGCAGTATTATTCTACTATATTTTTTTCTATATATTTGATAGAAAACTATTCTTTATATTATCATTCTATTCAAATGTAAAATACAATATTCAATAATAATCACTATGCGATAACATCATCAGCGAATTGACTAACTTTTGTTCGCGTATAATACTGTAGTCTGCATCGGCACAAACGGTCGGATGTCAGTGCCTTCCAATCGTGATCATCATTTTCAAAACTTAAGAGATAGATATACGAATTGCACTTATGTGGATGGAAATCTGGAGTTGACGTGGTTGCAGGACAAGAACCTGGATCTGAGTTTCTTGCAGTACATTCGCGAAGTAACCGGATATGTACTCATATCCCACGTGGACGTCAAGCGAATTGTTCTGCCGAGTCTTCAGATCATCAGAGGTCGGACTCTTTTCAAGCTTAATGTACGCGACGAAGAGTTCGCGCTAATGGTGACGCTCAGCAAAATGGAAAACTTGGAGATGCCCTCACTTCGCGGTAAGTTTTTTTAATCTATTGTTAAACTTTTTAACAGCTATGCCTATAATTGATAGATATACTCGCCGGAAGTGTCGGTTTTTTCAACAACTATAATCTCTGTCATATACGAACAATAAATTGGGACGAGATTTTGACAGGACCTCGAGCTAAGACAATATATGTCTACAACTTCACTCAACCTGAACGCGACTGTTAGCTATGATAACATTGCGATGTTTTATTTTTGTATTAAAGCAATTTATCGTAATGATTAGGTCCGCCGTGTGATGAATCGTGCGAAGCCGGCTGTTGGGGCGAGGGTTCACACAATTGCCAAAAATTTTCAAAGATAAATTGCTCGCCTCAGTGTCATCAGGGGCGATGTTTCGGACCAAACCCGAGGGAGTGTTGTCATCTATTTTGCGCGGGCGGATGCACTGGTCCAAAGCAGAGCGATTGCCTCGTATGCCATTGCAGATGCCATTTGGCTTCATTTAGTGCCAAAATGATCAATTATATTCCCTATTTAGGCATGTCGTAACTTTTATGATGATGGCGTATGTAAACAAGAGTGCCCTCCAATGATGCGCTACAATCCGGCCACTTATTCATGGGAGAGTAATCCCGAAGGAAAGTATGCCTACGGAGCGACATGTGTGAAGAACTGTCCCGACCATTTGCTGAAGGACAACGGCGCGTGCGTGCGCTCGTGCCCCCCAAACAAGAAGGCATTCAACGGCGAGTGCGTCCCCTGCGACGGGCCGTGTCCTAAGAATTGCCAGGGAGTGGAAGTGGTTCACGCCGGCAATATCGACACTTTTAAAGGCTGCACTATCATAGAGGGCTCGCTCACAATACTCGACACCTCGTTTAACGGTTTCCAAGAGGTTTACCATAACTTTACGTTTGGTCCTCATTACCCGCGTATGCATCCGACTAAGTTGGAAGTGTTCAGCACATTAAAAGAGGTGACCGGCTTTGTTAGCGTTCAAGCATCGCATCAAGACTTCAAATATTTATCATACTTTAAAAACTTGGAAATTATTGGCGGCCGACAGTTAACTGAATACTTTGCCGCCTTATATATCGTAAAGACGTCTCTGGAATCGCTAAGTTTACGATCACTAAAAAAGGTGCGCTCAGGCAGTGTGGCTATACTGGAAAACAAAGATCTATGCTTCGCGAGTAGCATCGATTGGAAGAAAGTTATGCGATCGAGTGCGCACAACATGCTATTGCAGAGCAACTGCGAAGAAGAGAAATGCCGTAAGTTATGACTGCATAAACGCTAATTATTGCTTTATATTAAACCTGTTTCGCTTCTAAACAGGCAATAAGGGACTGGTATGCCATTCACAATGTGGTAGTGACGGTTGTTGGGGTCCCGGACCAGACGAATGCCTGTCATGCCGTGCTTTCAGGCTCGGAGAAACGTGTATTCAAAGTTGCAATACATCTTTAGGGTAAGAAATATTTTCCATTATACTTATTCTATCCAAATGTAATTATTACTTAGCTATTTGTGATGCAAAACTAGCGATTTTAGTGTGCGAATCAATGTTTCTTCGCTGTGACAGCTCTTTATTAATAAATTGAAATTTTTAATTATTGTGTGCAGCATTTATGACGCTGGAAATAGCATTTGCAAGCACTGTCACGAGGAATGTCTGGGCGAGTGTTTCGGTCCGGGAGCCAGCAATTGCACACAATGCAAGCACGTGAGGGACGGCCCGTACTGCGTGCGCGACTGTCCGGTCTCCAAGTATGGCAATAACGGCGAATGCAAGCCGTGTCACGAGAACTGCGTTCTCGGCTGCACAGGACCGCTAAACAAGTTGGGCGACGGCGGCTGCAAGTCATGCGAGAAAGCCATTGTCAGTATGTACAACCCTAATGTCGTGGAGCAGTGTCTCAAAGCTGATGAGCCGTGTCCTTACGGCTTCTACCATGAATATGTCGGACCTCAAGAAGAGGGCGCGTTAAAGTCATTAACGGGCAAATCTGTTTGCCGAAAATGTCACCAGAGGTGTAAAAATTGCACCGCATATGGTATTCACGTTTCGGTGTGCGAGTGTTTGCGTTACAGCTCTAGCGAACAATGCGAAGATCAGTGCCCCAGAGATCATTATGCAGATGAGGCAAACCACAAATGCGTTAAATGCGCTGATGAGTGCAGACGCTGTTACGGTCCAACGACTAGCAATTGCATCGCATGCAGAAACTATCGTGTCTACAGTGGCGACGATAAAAAGCTTTTTAATTGCACCGCTTCGTGTCCCACCGATAAACCGTATAAAGTGTTTGAAGACAATAACAGTGACGATCCGTACTGTTCCGACAAAGATCCCAACATCGCTGCCTATGGCGTCAACACCGAAGACGATCCCTGGACTGTCATTATAGGAGGCAGTGCTGGTTGTGTTATACTTTTTGGAGTATTTCTCGCCATTTTCAGCTATCAGTGGCTTCAAAGGGCACGAACTAAAGAAAATACAATGAAACTAACTATGAGAATGAGTGGCTTTGATGATAACGAACCTCTAAAGCCCACTAATGTCAAACCTAATTTGGCTCAATTAAGGATTGTTAAAGAGGCTGAATTAAGAAAGGGTGGTATACTTGGTTACGGAGCTTTTGGCACCGTTTATAAAGGGGTTTGGGTTCCAGAAGGAGAGAACGTGAAAATCCCGGTCGCGATTAAAGTGTTGAGGGAAGGAACCCAACCCAACACAAACAAAGAGTTTTTAGAGGAAGCGTACATAATGGCGAGTGTCGACCATCCCAACCTACTCAAGTTGCTCGCCGTTTGTATGACTTCGCAGTTGATGCTCGTCACTCAATTGATGCCATTGGGGTGTCTGCTCGACTATGTCAGAAACAATAAGGACAAGATTGGCTCAAAGCCTTTGCTGAATTGGTGCACACAAATTGCGAGAGGAATGGCTTATTTGGAGGAGAAGAGAATGGTTCACAGAGATCTGGCGCTCAGAAATGTTCTTTTGCAAACTCCCGGCTGTGTTAAGATCACTGATTTCGGATTGGCTAAGCTTCTCGAGATCGACGAAGACGAATACAAGGCCGCCGGCGGTAAGATGCCCATCAAGTGGCTCGCGCTCGAGTGCATTCAACACCGAATCTTTACCCACAAGAGTGACGTCTGGAGTTTCGGAGTCACTGGTAAGTCACCGAGTTTTGTATAATTTTTGTATTAATACAGATTTGAAATTGCAAAAGTGATGCCAGTTTACAAAAGGATTACCATTTTCAAGGTTTCCCTATTGTGACTTTTGAAGAGCTCACAAGATTGCACAATCGCTAAAGATATAAGTTCTTTATATCACTTTCAATGATTTATTTTATTTTATATAATACGATCTGAAGGCTAACAGCTTTATCAGTTATAAATAAAGCTCGACTGATTGAAATTATTTATATGTCTTTGTTAAATGATTGCCTTAGTTGTGTGACTTAAGTAAGTTCGGAGGGATTCTGGGAAATAATATCTGAAGCTTAAACAATAAAGATTTCAAGTGCTGTCGTAACATATTTATATCTATGCTCTCAAATCTATATTTTATTAACATATTATATTTATCGAGTTTAAACTTATCACTACTTTATTATTTTGAAAAATGAGCACAAGATTTATTGCACTAACAGATAGCGAGATGCTTATATAGATTTTTAGTCTATATAAGTTTATTATTCAAATATCGATTAAATAATATTAAAAAATTGCATTTCTATACGATAGCGTGGGAATTATTGACATACGGCGGCCGCCCGTACGAGAACGTACCGGCAAGAGAAGTGCCCGACCTGTTGGAAAAGGGAGAGCGTCTGCCGCAGCCGTCCATCTGCACGATCGATGTCTATATGATAATGATTAAGTGTTGGATGCTCGACGCCGAGTCTCGGCCCTCGTTTAAGGAATTGGCCGAAGAGTTCGCCAAAATGGCTCGCGATCCGGGAAGATATCTAGTGATTCAGGGCGACAAACTCATGCGATTACCGAGTTATACACAGCAGGACGAGAAGGAACTCATCAGAACGTTAAGCATGCCTATCGAAGGCCCCGAAACTATAATGGACGCCGAAGAGTATCTTCAGCCAAGCAAAGCGCACACCGGCGCCGACACACCGCCACCGCCCACTCCGATCAAGAAGTTTATGGATGACAGAGGCTTTGAAGGCGATCCCATTAATAGTGCCATTTCAATGAATGGCGGCACTAATAGTGACGACACTCTTGATGTTCAGTTCAGGCAAAATGTATTTATGAATGGATACGGACGGCATTGCGATGTTGTAAATACAAGCAATTTTAATAAATACGGACACTTAGAGCAGGCCATTCAATATCCGATTATTCAAATGAACGGCCATCTAAGAGAAAACAGTCAGGGATCTGGTCGTTACAGCTCTGATCCCCTCAAGATTATCGGCAAAGGTATTATATCAGCTTATTATTTAGAAATCAGTTCCATAGATTAAATTATGTATTTAATTAGATGGCGATATGTGCGATATGATGGCACACAATCCTACGACATCTGCCAAAAATATAGAATATTCATTTAGACTGCCCGTCGATGAAGACGATTACTTGATGCCATCGCCGGGTCCTATTGGACAGTCAACTGGTTATATGGACCTCATTGGGGATACAAATATAGCATGTAATATATTGTATTCAATAACAATACGCGAAATGATTGACACAATCGTTGTTTTTTCATTTAGATATGAATAACTGCAAAGCAAAAGATTACGGTCGATATATTCCCGATTTCGTTCCGGTCACGAGTCAATCTCGTTGTGGTGTCGACAATCTCGAATATCATTTAATGAATAGGGAGCACGACTACGTCAACTCCATTACATCGCCACCATTAACGCTGTCATCAAACTTGAGACCCCAAAATGTGGTGCCTTTGGGCACTAATCCGGCATTGGTTTCCAACTGTCCTCAAGTCATACACATCGTTAGCAATCGAAAGATTTCAGGCAGTGATGACGCCGAAGATATGTCGGACGATCACGACTATTATAATGAATACGATCGCCTTCAACGAGAACTTCAACCCCTCAACCTTCGAAGAAATGAGACGACTGTGTAAATATGTGCATCATCTTGAATATTATTGACTGAAGTGAATTTGCCGTGTTCTCATTTATCGCATATATCCTAATTTGTAAAGAAGTCTACCATTTTATTATTTTTTTTGCCAAATATGTCAGCATTTATTCCTCACGCGAAGGGACCATCGAGTCATCTTATTATCAATTTTTTTTCTCAATTATTTATTTGATGTCATAAGCGACTAATTTCCGTCAAACTTGCGAAAATTGTTTATTTGTGCCATAATATCACAAACGAAATCTGTTGAACAATTCTGTTCAATGCCTGAATGCCTAAAAAAATAAGACTTATAATGTGTGCTCTTAAGTAAAAGTAGCAGCAATAAAACTGTGATCTCGGAATTTTTTGTATAACTTTTTTTATTCGTATTTTTACAAAAAGTTCTTAATTTTGTAATCTCTTTTATACAGACTATATACCTAAATAATACTTATTAATATAATGTAAAATTTTGTAATTAATGAATAATAAACTGTATTTAATAATGAAATTTTTATTTCGAATATTGTACTTTTTTTGCGTGAAAAATGAAATAAAATAAAAAATTTTATAACTTATTTGAAATGTTTGAAATTCTTTTGAATAATCACGAAAAATTTAAATAATGTTTATTTATAATAAGAATGAAATACATTTATATAAATATACAATCATTCTGTTTCTTTACATAAAAAGAAAGAAAAATTATAAAGACTGTACTTTCAATAAACTGTTTTACTGCTATCTATTGATCTGAGAGAGTATTAAACTTAAGACATTCTTAAAACATTAAGACATTTAATTTTTAAATCCACATTGAGTTACATATACATAATTACAATGTAAATGCAATAAAATGCAATTAAAATTTTTAATTTTATTTTAATTTCAGATTTAAATAAATTTTGATTTAAACAACACTTTTTGATTGTCTAAATTGAGACAAATAGCAATCGTAAAGCATTGTTAAATAATAGCAAATATTAATAATTTACAGTACTCTCGCTAATAGGTATACATATAAAATTTGAAAATAATTCTTAACAACAAATCAATAATTTTTTCAAATAACGCACTTTTTCATTAAACATTTGCGAAACTATTGCAGCTCAAAACTTTTAAAGATGAACCATAATTTAACCATAATAATAATAATACATTAATCATAATTTTATAATTATTATAAAATAAGTATAAAAACATATTTAATAAAATGATTATATTATTGTAAAAATTACCCTAATTTTACGTGTATACCCCGCGGGTTATCTATGCAAAAAATTGAAATTTGTGAGAAATTTTGAAGTGCGGGGTATACATGGGATGCGGGCTATACATGGAATTTTAATATAATTTATCATAAAAAGTAAATAGTTTTATT
>JAQIYA010000974.1:0-15352 GCA_034699355.1 Microtritia minima | reverse complement strand
TTCAGGTCCTTAATGTCGTGACCGTCAATAAACACTTGTCCGACAGCGGTGTCATAAAATCGTTGTATGAGTTGAATCACAGTACTTTTACCGCAACCGCTCGGCCCCACCAAAGCCACCGTTTCTCCGGGTTCGGCAATCAAATTAATACCGTCCAGAATTTTAACATCCGGTCGCGAGGGATAGTTAAAATGAACATTTCGTAACTCAATTTCTCCTTTCAAATCTTGCAATCGTCTGCCACTATCGGAACTGCTATCGATGGGCGGTTTGCGTTCGATGACCTGAAATATCAAAGAGGCCGCACCCCTGGCCTGAGCGAACGCCTCGAAGTACGGCGTCGACTGACCCATACTAAACGTTCCCATCAGCACATTGAAGAATATGATCAACATTGTGCTCGGATTGTACTGATCGTCCTTTCGGTCGTAAGAGCGCAAAATAAGTTTAACGCCGTACCAGAAGGCCAGTCCGTAACTGCAGTAAATGCAGAGCCACATCACTCCCAATCCTATGCCGGTCACCAAATTTCGCGTAACGCCGGCCTTGCGGGCCGGTCCGAGATTAGACTCGTAGCGCTGGATTTCTTTCTGCTGGCCGTCGAACGCGTGAACCGTTCTGATCGAACCGAGCACTTCCTCGGCGATGGCGCCCGCCTTGCCGTAAGAGGCGGCCTCAGTGGTCGACACGCGAGCCTGAATCTGAAATTTGGTTTTCAAAAATGAATAAATTGTTACTTCAAAACAATCATTTATGGTTAAAAATAATGTTTGACAAACTTTGGCAATGATGGCAAAAGCTATAACGATGACAGGCATAACGCAGAGAATGATTAATGTTAATTCCCAGCCGTAATAAAACGCCGATCCCAACGAACACAATACGGTTGAGAACGAAAACAAACAGAGCGATACCTGTTCGCGAACAATGCATTTCATTTCGAGTTCATTATCATTAAATATGTATAACTATAATCTTTTATGCTTTCTATTTACTCTACAATCGATACCTAATGCTATGAACTAACATAATCTTACTTTGTCTCCGATGCCGTCTTGTATTTTAGACAGATCTCTGCAAACAAAATCAATAAGCATTAAGAATTAAAATACTGTTTGTGATCAATTTAATAACTAAATTTAATTTAACGTGTTGGTATATTTTGGATATATATATAAATTATTTCTAATATCTGCCTTAAAAATGTCATTTCATTAAAATTAAAATGTAAAATATGCATACGCCGTAATTTTGGTGGCAAAATCTCCCGTTGTCTTCGTGTCATACCAGGAGATGTCCTGTCGAAGCACGGAATCAAAAAACAGAATTCTAATACGGTTGGCCTGATTATTGGCGGCGGCGCTCAACGAGGCCACGAATATATAGCCGGCCACGAGAAAGGCTACCGCCACTATAACCATATACAACGTATATTTGTTCATATCGGAGAGAAACGTGTCGCGATAAGTTTGCCCGTTATTGAAAACAGTTTGGTTCAGCTCCCGAATAAACTCATCAAATGAGTTGATTTTTAGTCTGATCGACATCTCTTCCAGATTGAGACTAGTATTGACATTGGCCTCGATAAACGCGGCCCACGCCGTGGTATTGTCGCGATCGGCCAATGGCATGGACGCGTAGAGCCAGGACGGGATTATCGATATTAGAGTTTGCCACAGTTCATACTTGATGAACGTGTCGGTCATTTCGCCAAAGAATACCATCATAGCCGGCAGACCGGCGCCGATCGCCGTCGCCACCAATAGACCCAAAACGATTAAGAACGTGTCGAATCCGGACGCATAGTGAAACTACAATTTTTTCCCATTAAAAGATTGGCTCAATTTTTTGAATTTAACTATTAATATTTTTCCTGTTTCTTAACATTTTGTTATCAAATACAGGCAAGATTATTGTAACGGCAACAGAGTTATTAAGTTATATATAACTGATATAATTTTCAAGAGCAATTAAATGATGGCAATTAAATGTTTAGTTGATAAAAAATTAAAGAAATGATGAAATTCATCAAATTTGTTTCCCAACACAATTAATTCAAATTAATAAATTTACTTATTTAGTACATAATTAGAAATACCTGAATTGTTTAAACTTGAATTTTTTTAAAGTCATAAACTATAGTATTTAGAAATTAATCATAAAAATATAAATCAATCTAAGTTTTCTAAATTTTTTAGTGAATTTTAAAGCAGTACATAAAGGGATTTAACTGTACTTTGGTTTTTAAATTTTATAATATTTATTCAAAAAACTAACTTATATAGTGTTGTATATTTTTAAAAGTTGATAAAATTTTACGACACTTTATTAAAAGTATACTAAAAAATTTTACTTAAATTAAAATTTCATTAAATTTTATAATTTCAATATCTTATTATTCAAGCATTTAATCAAATTATTTTATTTCTATTAAAGCTCTTAAAGCCATTTAAAACCACAAAAAGCCAAAATATCTCTAATCATGTAAAATAATAATTGTTATGAAACAAGTTGTCGTAACACTTACTAATTTGAAAAACGAAGTCGGAGGCAATTCATTTTTCTTCTCTTCGGCATCTCTAGTATCGATAAAAACGTTAATTAGATTTTTTTAAAAAAATACTTAACAAAATTAATATGAAAGCCATACTTTTCGTCTTTACTGTTGTCCACATTTTCAATATTCTTATCCATTTCCTTCATATCGTACTTGTCTTTACCGAAACCCATTTCGGACGCCTATTTCACAAAACAATTTGTAAGACTTAGACCACTAACAAAAAAAGAAATGTTCAACACTTTTCTGATGTTTAGCAATTAACAATCAACTAATCATAGATAAAAGTAACCGCTCGTCAGCCAAATAAGCGACAACTACAGGAAAGCTAATCTTTTTAAAACAAAAGTTGGAAACGAAAGAATAACGTTTTGTTGGCGGTTAAGTGAAGTAATGACTGAGTTCGCAGTATGGCTCGACTGTATGTCAGCCGCCCAATGCGTTGCCTCATTGATCAATAAAACATTACATTTGCACTACACGTGAATGTATTGTGTATCGCATTGTGTCGAAAACAAAATCTGCGCGATTGTGTCGAAGTAGACTGCAATAACTGCAGTGCGAGTGTAAAACTGTAAAAATATTTACACTTACATACAGAATACGGAATTTGTTGACAGCAGTAAAACAGAATCAAAAATTTTATAAATTAAACATATTTTCGTAAATAGTGAGATATTATAAATATTAAAATTTAGAAAAATGGTTAATTAAAATGATATTCGTTTGCTATGTGTTACAGAAAATTTATCAAATTTTATAGATAAAAAGTAAACACAAATCCGATTGGAAGATGTATTTTAATAACAAGTATTTTAAATTTCAAATAATTAAACAATTAAAATTAACATTTCAAAAATTATTTATCAACTATGGTTTTCAATAGTAAAATAATATCTTTTTAAGCACAAATCATTTTAAAAATTTTGAAATTCGCCAAAAATTAAACATATTTCGCAATAACAACAATGTCGATAACCGTAGTCGAAAAAATAAAATTATAATGAAATTAAATATAGTAATTGTTAGATGTTTTCCAATATTATATTTTAAATTTAACTTTTTAATAACATTTCATTTAATTATTAATCATTAAATTTTATTTTACTAATTAATAGATTGTCATATTTTATAAAATACTATATAACTAATCTTAATATCAAATTGAATTTTATTTATTAATAATATAATTTTACCTATAAATAGCTTTGTTCAATAAAAATTTATACTTTATATTCAGTTTCAGCAAAATTTTATTCTACACGTATTTTGGCAAACAATAAAATTTAATAATTAAATGGATTTATCTAATCGTC
The DNA here is from genome assembly GCA_034699355.1 of Microtritia minima. Lineage (NCBI taxonomy): Eukaryota > Metazoa > Arthropoda > Arachnida > Sarcoptiformes > Euphthiracaridae > Microtritia > Microtritia minima. The sequence continues at coordinate 11,479 of JAQIYA010000974.1, read as the reverse complement.
AAAACATGTGCATTGTTAGCTCCATGACGATAGTTATCATCAAATAAATGTAAAAGATATAACCTTTTAAGGCATCAAATAACTTAACGCTAAATATCCTTATGATTGTTACGTGAAAATTAATCCATTAAATAATATTACGACATACACAGGTCTAGTTATTTTTTAAATACGCAATCAAAGGTTGTGCTTTGTTGAGCTCTTTAATCAAATATTGTCAATCGAATGATTAACAACATAATCTTAAATAAATAAAAAGACTGACTTCAATGATATGTTAAAGTGCAGTGCGTTTTCATAATTGGTATTTGCATGAAACGCAAACACCAATTATATTGAGTTTTTATTAATGAAAACTTTCCCCTCGACTCTCAATCTTGTAAAGTTGTCTGAGTTGAGTCGAGTTATCTTATTTAATTGTAATCATATTAAGCAAATATTGTTGAATTTAAATATACTTAAAGATAATCTTAAAAAGCTTGTAATCATATAAATCAACTTAAAATGGTTTAGGTTTACACTTAAATGTAAAAAGTAATACTGATTCGCTCACTTGAGCTGTTTTATCAATCATCGTAGTTAAGAGTAAACTAACTATTATTCCATTAATTGATATGTTTTTAATTTTTAAACGTTAAAAAAATTAATTTATATTTTTACAATTAAGATAATTTTAATAATAATTTGCAAAAAAATGACAATAAAATTTTAATTATCCAATTATACTCAAATTTGTTAAATTGTAAGTTATTTAAAACGAATAGCTAGTCATAAAGTGATCACATGAAGTGCTTGATTCAGATCGACTTTTATTGCATTCTAAATAAATCTCAAATTATTGTCTAATGTCGAGCAAATATTTTGTCCGCACGTGAGCACCAAATCCTCCCGTCATAACCCGTTTATATACCCGTTAAGCGCAACGATTGCGCGCGTTTGGCATTTGATTACACGTTTAGCGCTAAACCCTTACGCAATATTTATGATAGCGTTTGCACTGAACGCTCGTAAAGCTCTTCGAACGATGTCAAGGTTTATGGTTTGTCGTAAAATGTGTATCGGGTTTACATAAGATAACCAAACTTAGCACTTGAATTCACGAGTGATGCAATTGCTTTGTGCCGCAACGCGTATGCATTCTCGCCGTAAGAGGTGTTCCGGATAAATGGCAATACGAGTGCCAACCATTTATTTCAAGGCCAATGTCTTAAAATTTTTAATCACAAAAATTAACTTAGACTTATAGGAAACCATTTTTTTTTGATTAAAATAATTGCATTAAAAACTGCTTTTCTTTTGTTTACGTTATTAATAATTTAATAATTTTAAAAATTAAATTTAAATTATTAAAAGTAATTTAAAATTGGCGCGAAATTTAAGCAATAAGTTGAATGACTTGAAAGGATTGACTGCAGTATTTCACTAACACTGGAATGCAGTCATTCTTCACTTTTTACGACTACGTTTGCTTTTATTGTATCCAGTTTTTGACTGTCAATTCTAAGAATCGGAGTTCCATGTCGTCTAAGAATTCTTGCATAACGACAAACTTATGTTTATTCTGAGTGACATATAATTTTATGGACATTTTTTCAGTAGGGGTTAAGGGTTTACAAGGAAATTGTGTCATTTAGAAATTACTACCAAGTTATTTATATAGTTTACAAGTCAATATCATAGAAAGGAAAAGCGAGAACATTAGCAATTAGTAATGAATTTACATTTTATTACTGTTTCTTTTAATGTTAATATACTTTAAGTAAATTTTATATTTAAATTTATGTATTCCTAATCATATTTCAGGCGTGGACACGCTCTTGAGGTGTGGGCAATAGTCTAGCAGGCGAGCCAAAAATCTAGGGTGGGGTCAAAACTTGTCGGATTTATGAGACAATTTTTTGGAATTTTAGACAAAAAAAATTTTCGAAAATTATTTTAAAAATTCATTTTTTTGGTCTCAAATCCTCAATATATGTACAAAGAATTTTTTTTTCTCCAAAAATCCTGTGGAAGTATATGCCCTGACCTACCCTTACTCCCCGTGCACAGCCCTGATATTTAGTTTAGTATTTAGTTTAGTATAAATAGATATTTACAAATTAAAATTAGACACTTTAAAAATGGAGTTCTTAACTCCGTATTGTTTATAGTTTAAAAATCTATCTGACATTCATTTAAATACTAAAACACATTAATTAAATTTATGAGATTTGTTGCATAAAATTATTAAATTCAATTTTGTGAGTCTAAATTTAACCCAGAATGCAATACAAATGAATGATTCTTGAAATATAATTATAAGTAAACAATCACACTATTTTCGTATAAGACATATGGCAGGAAAATATGGACTCTGTGTAAAATGTTTGATCTAAATTATCTAATTATTAACTATTTTTAAAGGGCTTTTAAGAAATATTCGAATGTATTTTCAAATAAGTATTACAATTAGAAATTGATACATAAAATAAGTGGAATTATCTGCCGATTTTCTGACTTTAGCCTTATTTGTTTTATTTATCTGACATTTGTTTCATTGTCATTATATTAATGTTATGTTTTTCTAAAGTCTCGTTTAATAATTTTAGTTTAACTATAAACATCAGAATTTAATAAAATTTATAATAATGCGAATTTAAACTACAATTGAATTTGCGAATCACTCTCTTTATAGCCTCTCTTAATAATCACTGTTCCGTCTTAAATAAAGCTCGAAATACATATATTAACATTTCTATAAATTTTTTAATAAGTGTCTTATCATACAATTCAACGTCGAAATTGTAAATTCATATATTTCTAAAGGAAAATAAAGTTAATTCAAATTTCATTAATATACTACATGTATATTAAGTTGTTATTACAGTTAAGATAATTTCTTTAAAGAATCATTTATCAACACAGTTGTTAAGCAAGTTATAATTAAAGTAAAAATTATATATATATGCTGCATATAATTTTATATTTTTCTACGATAATCGTCTTTAATTGTTCTTCTCATTTGAGTTAAACTTAATTTGTAATTAAAAGACTATTAATTAAATTTTATGAAACAATCAGCAAATAGAGAATATTCTTTGAATGAATGTGCAAATTTTAGTACAGGGTTAGGCTCTACTATTTTTACAGATTCGAATAATTTGAGTACTATTCGAATGTATACATTTTGGAAAATATTTGATTATTATTATATTTGAATATTATCTTTATAAATGCCAAAATTATTGTCATCAGTAGCGTAAGAATTAATTCATACATTTATACATTTTTTGACATTACAATCTAACACACAATTAAAGTACCGCTATAGAAATTTATTGCTTAGGTCTAGTCTTCATGCATATGGCAAAAGTGACCAAAACAAATAAATATAAATAAAAACTGTAAAATTTTAATTAAAAATCTTACAATAAATCAGTTGTATTAGTGATGATGAGAAGGAGTTTTTCCATCTCGAAACGCCTATTTTTGCTAACAAAAAATGCAAAATAAAAATTCTTCTGTCAATTAAGATAAGCATTAGTATATTTATTAATTATAAGCTTTAATTTATACTTTACGCATAATAATTCACTTAAATTTTACTTTTTTTAATCCATTTAATGCTTTACTAATATTCTGTAATAATTTATATAACTTATACCGTCATATTGAGAAGCATTATATTTGCTTTACATTATAAATTTTATAATATTTATCAGAGTGGCAGACATATGCCAATTTATTTTATTAGGACAAATAATAGGTATAAGATCTTAAGATTGAGATTTAAAAGTTAAATAGAAATTAAACTAATATAATGTTAAGATTGAGTTATCTAGAATTAACTCGATAATTAGGTTAATTTCATAATTATAATAAATGCAGATAATATTATAAATGCAAATTTCAAAAAGTGTTATGTTATTTAAAGAATTTCATATCTAATGTCATAGATTATCATATGTTTACTAACTTAACATTTATGTTTGAGATTTGGTGTTTTAGCTTTAGATAGAATTAACGCGTAACGATATTTATGCAAACAATATTTAGAAATTTATATTAATTAAAATATTTTTAAGTAATAAGTTTAGTTATAATTTTTTATTTAATTTTAAAATAGGTATAAAGTAAGGAATATCCGGTAAATTATATTTTGTAAATTTAAAAAATCTGTTAACATAAATAAAGCAAAAGTTTAATTATTACGAATAGTATGAAATTATTAATTAAATCAATATTTTCTCAAATATCACTCTAATTATACAGTAAAACTTAGGTATAGTAAATACTTTCGGGACAAACGTATTCACTAACGAATAATGAAATTTTTACAATCATAAATGTATATCTATTACTACACCGATATGATCATTATATCTAAATTTTACTGTACTTATTCTGTTTGTGATTGTTATTCTTATTTTGGTTTATTTAATTTACCCTAAAATTCCTATTATAATGCGCGCATTATATAAGAAAAAATGTAAAATTTATTGAAAAACTAAGCTGCGCATTATACATGGAGTGCGTATTATATAAGGAAAATTTAATCAAAGCCATCAAATTCAATATCAGAATTAGTTTGAAATGACTCGAGAGTTTCACGATTAGTTTCTAAATAACTATAGTTAGTTTCACCAGTTTCTGTATCTTCTGAATCTGAATGGTCTTCATTTATTTGCAATTCAGTTTAACATACTCTCGAAACACTTAAAATCAATTAGTTTACATTATTTAAATATTTCCATACAAATAACGTGAATAAAGTTTAACAAAAATGTAAGCCTAATATTTTTACATCTAAAATGACATGTCTGTAGAGTTTTAACATTTTCTTAGAAATAACTTATTATTAATAACTTAATCTTAAGCTTTAGAGCTTATCATCTTTTTGGTGATTTTATAGCAACCCTTTACTACAATATAAATCTTTAAAATTTATAGCTTAAGTGCAATAAAAATAATTATTGAGTTATTCGTTAATTTCCTGCTATATTTTATCGCAAACAATATTAAATTTTAAATAGAATGGAAAGTGTATTATTCTTTATTTTTAAGAAAAGCGTTATTTCTATTTGATTTTTAAAAAAGATTTTTGTTAAAATTTAGAGATATATTCAAAAAGTATTGTTATGTTCTAAAAAGTTTTTTACAACAATATTAATAGACTATATTTTTTCAAAAATTACAATTTTTAATATATTTAAACATTTATCAAATTACTGAGATTAAGTTTTCAAAATATTGAGACCCAATAAACCATATTATTAAAAATATACGACTAAATTCATCGATGTTATGAAAATCCTTAATTAATAGATTTTAGTTTTAAATTTTGGAAAGAAAATTGTTTCAAATAATAATATTTCTTAATGAAATTCAATTAAATTATAATTAAAATTAACTTTGTGTTAAGCCTGGTTTACCTAAGGTAAGGTTAAAATATTAAAATTTTACAACCACTTAAGTTAAAAACTAAACCGATTTTTAACCTTTTAACCTTTTTATAACTATTTCTAGTTGTAGTAAAAGCAAAAAAATTGTAATTAAAAATTTTTTTAAGGAAAACAAGCACTTATGATAATTTCGCAATTATTCGTCATGTTTTATGTACTTTAATATGTATAGAAAATTAAATTACATCAGACGGAAAATTGTTGTTTATTTATGGGAACTTACCTTTACATAAAAATATATTTTCTTTAAAGTATATAAATAGTATAAAAATTGTAATTAGGATAGACAACAATGAGAGTGAATAATCCTGAAAAGTGTAGTCTCAACTAACCGTAGTATGAGTTCGTATTAACTCAATACAAAAACGCAATTTATTGATAAGTTTACTTCGCTTACTCGACACGCAAGCATTGCGGCAAAAATGTTTATCAATTACAGATTATTATTGATTGCTATTTAACTTCTATGTAAATTGGATTAAAGGCTCAAATATTTTTTCTAATTATCAAATTAATTGACTAAAGAGGCAAAAAAGGGAAACCGAAAAACGGTGATCATAGCAGAACACACCCAAAACATGAAACGCCTCGACTCTGAAACACACATCACTTCATCACTCCATTAGCATCACTTCGATTGGCGTCACTTAAAGCCTGAAGTGTTATCCGGTATATAAAAATAAGTTTATGGGTCTATAAAACAGCATCAAAACCAAATCAATAATTTTAATTAACAAATACAATACCAGCGGCTCGTATAGCAGTCCGGAAAACTTTTTCGGGTAAATGTTGCCATTGGTGTCGGCGGTGAGCCGGTTGGCCAAACGCGGCCCAACGCTGGAGCGAAGAGCGCACTGATCGTCATCGATGTACGGCAGATCCGGGTTCGAGTCCGAGCTCGAACTGCTCACATCGACGCCCATTATCGGCGCCAACTCTTGGCTGGTGTGGGACGGATCGGTAATGACGCTCGCCATCGCTGTCCGCTCGCCCAATGGTTAGCAGCGGAAAAATTGGGGTCGCGTTAACGTTATGCTGACGACAGCGATGTTGACAGCGAGTGGTGTCAGTAAAAACTGGTTTTTTTCAACGTGTCGGTCGTATTATTATTATTATTTGTCTGTTTAGTCAGAAAGTGAGAGTCAGAGTCATGTAATAGTTTTTTTTTGCTTGTTTAGCACTTGACATCGCTGTTCGGCGCACAATCGCGATGCGTGTGAGCAATGGTTGATGGCTTTCGACTCGCGTCGAGACCGACACGTGCTTCGAGTACGCAATCGTAACAATACTTCCGATTAGTTTCGCTTTATTTGAATTTTTTACATTAAACAAACTGTGATTATTTCCTTTTAAATAGTCATTTTTAATTAAATAATCGGAATTTTTTATTTCAAACTTGAAATCAAATATTAGCAAACAAATGGTTTGCCCATTCGTTAGTTTCGTTAAAGTGTTTCTCATTAAGTAAATATTTATACAAATGCTTATTTTAAATTTCTATAAATAATTATTAACAATCCTTAACTGAACGATTTATTATAAGTATGTTTCATCTGTCGTGTAATACAGTTTATTCCCGATTAGGCAACTCGTTTGGGCAATAAAAAAATTGTCGACTAATTCGAAATTTGCTTAAATACAAAATTTTTAGCATTATTTGTATAGAATTTCGGCATATAATTGTTGTGCTAAAATTGAAAAATTGCCCAAATCGGGAATTTTCAATTTTACTTTATATTAAACAGACGTGGACTTCGACTCTTTCACTCACGATTTTGGCACTTGTATAACATATGAGTGCCTCGATTTTGGCATTTCATTTTAAACTATTAAAATTATTTGAATAAGTATTTCAATCCTAATCTTTAGAGTTATTTTGTATTATTTTCATTGAGAAAAACAATTATTTTTCATAAAAAGTTTGTAAACGTTGTAATGGCATGCCGTTATGTAACATTAGTTTGATTGTCTTTCTCTGTGATTAGATGTTAGTGTCTTATATAGTGTTTAAAGTGTTATTACAATAATTTGGTAAATTTAAAATTATTAATTATAAGTTTAAAGTTAATTATTATTTACAAATGTCGTGCGAAAAAGAGAAATGTTTTTTCGTTAGTTAAGTATAAAATTATTCAAATGATTGATTCAAAAACTTATTATTCTTTTGATTTAATGGATAATTTAGAGAAAGAAATTTGTTACACCAGAAATCATTAAAACAATCAAAGATTAATGTTATTTTAAATTAAAGATTAGTAAATAATCATATTTTGTATTTTTTTCAACTTTGATTTTAGCAGATTTCGATTTTGGCACTTAATTTTTATGGCACCGCGAAGATGTCAAGGTTCGAGGTTTAGGTGTATTAGCTTTTCAGCCCGTTTTAACAAACGGACATTTAAAATAGTTTATTCCCAACGAACCCCTCACCGCCTATAACCCCACTTCATTCACTTCAGTACATGATTCTGAATTCCAGACTCTCAACCCTAAATACCTTAACCAAAGACCCCCTTAACCCTAAACCCCCTCAAACCTAAACGCTCTCAACTCAAGACCACCTCCACATTAGGTCGCCCTCAACCCGAGTCCCCTTCCATTCTATAAGTACTTCATTCTGAGTAAAACGATACCATACATGATTACGCCTCCTAATATTGGCCCCCTTAGCCACGACCCTCGACCTGAGACCCCCTCATTCGACTAAGTAAGTCAAACTGACAACGACATGACATGGCATGGTTTCTGACCATTTTTTCGGGATAATTTAAAACTTAACTATGAATAAAATAAATAATGTTGTCGACCATCGTTTTTGCCATATTATACTAGTTTGTGTACAAAATATTATTATATGTATTATATATTACAAAATGTATATTATACTGTATTTAAAATACTCTAAAGCGTTATTAATACTTCAAATAACGAAAAATACTCAAACCATTAGAAAGCTTTACTAAAGACAAACATATGATTTCTCAGCATTTCATACCCTTTTAAACGCAAAATCATTTGAATGATAAATAAATGGTTAAACTACAGTCGGTCACACTATATAATAATTAAGAATTTTAAAATTCTAACAAATAAATGAACAGAATTATAACTAAATTTGATTATTATGAAAATTTTTAGAGGCTACACAAATATTTTTTTTATATTAATTAATTAATATGAACAAAAATAATTAATTATATATATAGAAAATTATAATAATTTTATTAATGTATTTTAAAAGTATTTTAAAGTACTTAATTTTTTATTTATTTAATATTAATTCTGTATAAATTCATAATTGAAGTTTTCATCAAACCTCGAAATCAACTTAACTGACAACAGGCAGATGGAGATATGTGCCCGAATTAAAATTAAATTTTTATAGCCGTTTTAAAATTAAGGTTTTGTAGTTAATTATAAAAGTTTTTAAAATTTTCATTCATTTATTATATGTAAATATGTAATTATAAATCAATATATTTCTAATAGCGAATTTTATTTGAATTTTATATATTTTATAACTGAAAAAATCAAAAATATTTTTAAATAGATTTAAAGAAAATAATTATTTTTGATTACAAGTGTATAATTAATTATTAACTTATTATTACACTTAATTATTCCTCAATAGCTATAGAAAATAATTCATAACTAACGAATGAATTAGCACTGATTTTCCGCTTAAGACATAAGATTAGCTATAAATAACAAAGTGATTAAAAAACAAAAAACTTTAAAACCATTAGTTATTATGCATTAGTTATGCAACGATCGTAATGATATATGAGAGGAAGGGGGTCAACACAATTGATGCTCAAATTGAAATATAGGATTGCCTATTGCCGTGAAGGCCGTGTTACTGATGGCAATTTATTTTTTTTCGTGAACGTTTATCAACGTTTGCTAATAAAAATAATGATAAATACATCTGACTTTTTTATTATTTTTTTTCAAGATTTCCTTTTCATTTTGTTCTTACTGTGCGAGAAAAATAATTTCGAATTGGAAAATCCAATGTAACAGAGAAAACCTAATGTATTATTTAAAAGTAAAAAAAGAATTCTGTTATCGGTTTGAAAAAAATTAATTAAATACAATCGAGTATTGAAATTTTTATTAGATTTTTATAAAACATTTGTTATTATTTTATATTTTAATTATACTCTGTATATTTGAAATAAATTCTAAGTGTTAGATAATAATGTGAAAGATTAATTGGATTTTATTTACTTTTGAAACTTTACCGTAATTTTAACTTTAACCATGCTTTTAACATATTTTTAAATATTTAACAAACATTAGTGAGTTTTTGTGCTGTTGTACTAACGTTGTGGTTATTGTACTGCAATTCAAATACATTGTATAGTTATTTTAAAAGTCGATGTGTGAATGATTTATTTGAAACAAATTTAAATAAAAATCAAAACCAACTTTTATCTTAAATCATTTTGTGTTTTAAAAGCACAATTTATATAAGAACTCACAAATTATTTTACACAAATCCATATCTTATGGTTAAAATGTTCAAAATATTTACTGGTAAAATTTTATATTTAACTGGAAATGAGAACGACAACGTTAAAAACTCATAATCTTTTCTTAAACCGTAAAAAATATTCTGATATCTTTGTCTAAAATATTTTAAATTTTTATACTAGAAATATAATTTTAAAAATTATTTAAGAAATTAATAAACAATTTTGTTTTTTTTAAAATTAACTGTAAATTCTATTCTAATAAATTTAACATTTCAATCTTTAGTATGAATTGTAGTAATAATTCTATTAGTATTTATATTTTTTATTTTAAAACATATTTTTAGATAAATTTGTATATTTCATAATTGGTAAAATTATTATCATAAAACAATTTTTATAAAATTTATTTACAGAATATCCAGTTAAATAAGTTTTAATCTAGGTGTTGATTCTTTATAGCTTGAAAATAATAATAACCAATTTATTTTCTGAAACATTTAGGCATAAATAGTTTTTTTTTGAAAATATAACCATTTGATTAGTTTCAAATGAATAGATTCATTACAAGTAAATAATATGAATGTTTTCACTTTCTTAAGCTCCCATAAAACTTAAATTAATATTAAATCAAATTACTGTCTCATAAAATAAATGTTTAACTATAAAAATATTTTTTTATTGTTGAGAAATAGAGGAAATCTTACTTAATTTGTATGATTTTAAGAAATAAAATAAATTCAGTCTTTTTAGGTAAAAATAATGATTTACAAATTGTAAATAGAAAATTTCCTTTTTTTCATTAATCGCATTTTAATATATTGCATATTATCATAATTTTATAATAAATAAATAACAAAGTAATTTATTATTAATAATTAATTTATATCTATAAAATAAGGAGATTTCTATGCTATATTTATAAAAAAAATTAGTTATTGATTAAAGAGGTAAAATATATGATATCTGTATTTACAATGATATAAAATTAGAATCATAATTAAGTTAAATTAATAATTTTTTCTAAATACTAATTATAAAATAATTTTCTAACAATTATATTTTAATAGAGAAAGCGTTTAAAAATAAAAATTTAAATTTGTCAACAAATTGTTTTACCCAAAGGCCGCTCAACGAATTGAATTGATGAACAAAACTGGTTCGAATCAGAAGTGCCATTAGAGTTCGTTATCACTTTCTAGTTTTTATTTATGTTAATCCTTATTTAATTTATTAAATGCTACCGTAAAATGTGAAATGATGTTTTTGTGATATTGGGTTTATATAACGAATTATGACATACTGTATTGCTTTGCTAAAAATAAGTAAGTAGTTCTTTGTTATTTATATGTATTTATATGCTATACATATAGCATATAAAAAAGAGATATTAAATTGAGAGCTGATTAATATAATTTTATTTGTTAATACAAAGTGACAAAAATTTAAAATTAATTATCACACTTTTTTTCAACAAAAAACAAAAATAAAATAAAATAAAATAAAATAAAATTAGTAACTACTATTCAAAGTTAACTTCTTGATGTTCGATAAATGTTTTAT
>JAQIYA010000973.1:0-15356 GCA_034699355.1 Microtritia minima | reverse complement strand
AGAGAGAGAGAGAGAGAGAGAGAGAGCACACAAATTCGTGCACGAAATTCATTACGCAAAAAGCCACAGTTAATTCGAGACACGTTTTTCGTTTAAGTCGATTAATTTGACCCAAAACTAAATGGACGATGTATTTATAAGTCTTTTATATAGGATAAGGAAACGGATAATTTAATGGTGAAATTATTATATGATACCACGTACACCACTCATTCAAGCCATATATAACTTATATTCTGGGTGTTGAAGATATAATAAATTTGAGAGTTCATAATTTTCAACATGTTTGCAACTATACGTATATAAAATCACTAAATTATGTATTCATGCTTTATTAAACAAAGAAAAGTCAGCACTCTTTTCTGCTTTGGAATTATTACTTAATCAAAAAATTAGCTTTTATAGAGATAATGATATAAACCACACGTTTTATATCAATTTTATCAATGAAACCATAGAATATAAGAAACTAACGATAATATAATATAATAAAAACGGTTTATTGCGTAAATGAGAGAGAGAGAGAGAGAGAGAGAGAGAGAGAGAGAGAGTCAGGAATATATTGATGTTGGCAGGGCTTGATGTTGGCTTCATTTAATTAACTCACACAAGTAAAAACGCAATTAAGATGATGAAAAGCGAATCAATGATGATCAGACTCGCCTGTTAGTCAAACTATTGAGTTTAGTGTTGACAGTTTTCCAGCTTAATATAGCTTAATATAGCTTGAGTCGGCTCGTAATGTTTTTAGGTTCGGTATTTACAGTGTATATATTACAGCCATATAACCGTAGTGTACGACAATTATATTTATTACATTTTGCATTATGCATGCGAAAGCACTCCAGTATATTGTGTGCTATCAAAATCATGAGTTTAATACTGTTTATTCACTATAGATAACTCTTGATTATGTTTTCCAGTCTATAAAAGCATCTTTTGAAATATTCTTTTTCAAAAAATTAGTATAAAATAATAGGAATACCTGTTTAGTTTAATATTTCAAACTTATTTTATTCCTAATTTAAAATATAGTTTTTATGCTGCACTAAAAAAATCGAAATATAATGATCAATATAATGATGTGCCGTATCATAGAATGCCAAACAAATTATTCTTAAATAATATTATAATTTCATATGATAGCAATGTTTTGCATATTTAGAGTGTGTCGATCTATGAAACAATATTTAAATTTATACAGAATAAACAAAATAAACTCGAACTGAATAATAGAGTTAAGTTTATCACATCATCTAATAAAGTCATTATTGCATTTGCCTTTTTTTGGCTGAACTTACATATTTTTGTCTCTACTTTTTTTCGGCATAAGTAATGGCAAAAAAATTTCTCAGTGATTCTGGCAAAAAAATAATAGCACAAAATAAATGTCAAATAAAAGTCGACTAAAGAATAGTTTTAATGAATTCAATATTGTAAAACAAAAAAGCGTCGCGTGCTTTGTATTACTGAGCGGCGAAGTTATTTTTATAAGCAACACAATAGAGAGTAACAACTAATTTGCATATGAATCGCGTATGAAAATTTTGAAATACCTCCTACTGTGGACTTTGGTGTGATATAATGACAACAATAGGTCTGCTTTTTGGTTTGTTGTTTAGATTCTCATTAGCATCCATTTATCCATCGCTTTAAGAAATCGTTTTCAAAGTCCGCTAAAATCGATAAAAATATAAAAAGAAAATATAAATTAAATATGCCAGCAATTAATTTTTTAAATATTTAAATCCGACAATTCCTTTGATAGATAGGATAGAAAACATTTTAAAAATTTAGCGCAGATTTTTATTGGTGAGCATCGCAGAAGTTGGAAAATTGTTAGCAAAGCTAATTCGTGTAATAATTATTTCCCTTACGATTTCGTCTTATCTGTCTCATTCCTACTCCCCCCCCTCTCTCTCTCTCTCTCTCTCTCTCTCTCTCGGTCTCTCTATCTATTCACGCTTTAATTTAGCATTCGTTTATGCATACCATTTAAAGCTAAAGGATTTTGTTAGCAAAAAGATTTTAATGAATATAATAATTATGGTGCTCTACAGTGCGCTGCATAGCAAACTGTGCGTATCATAAACTGCATATAAGAAAGTAGATAATTGTTATTATTATCGCGAGCGCACATCTCGTGTTCTGACGGAATATTTTTTGAAAATTTTTAATAAATACCGCTTAAGCTTATAAGCGCTGAGTTCGAGTTACACGAGCGCTAAAATATTATCTAATATTATCAAGTCATAAACTAACTCACGCTAACTCGCAAAAGCACTGTTCAGACATTAAACAAAAACAAAACAAACGCATGGCTTCGAGTCATATCGCGCTTTAATAAACCCAAACGCCGGCAATGAATGCAATGAACACAATAACGGCTCTTTAAAGATCGATTTGCGAATATGTTTTCATTTCGAAAAAGTAACGTTAGTTTTAGTTTTAATGGCAATGCATAGCCTCAGCGAATGCCGCTTCAAATTCAGCGCAAAAATTTTATAATCATAACAGAGTGACGATTATATTCCCCACAGGCGTTAATTTTGGCAATTTTGGTGAGCGATCAACATTATCAGCGCAAGTAATGTTTTCGGGCGACAAACAATTATTGCTGTCAGGCCTGACGCGTATAACAGTTTTGTTTATCTACTAAGAGCTCAGTGGATTAAATTTAAAAATATCGACATTAACATTAACTTTGGTTTTTAAAAAACAACTTATTGCTAACAAAAGTTATTTAATGAAACTTTAAATTGCAAACATTTATTTCATTAATTCTAAAATTGCGAAAATTGTTATTAAATAGAAATTCGAGTTAGTTTCTCATTTCAAAATATTCTTTGAGATGTCATTATTTATGTAATAAATGTTGCGTCGAAATATTATTTTTGTGACAATTCTTTGACTTTTAATATGAATTAAAAATGTCAAAACATCTATTAACTTATTTAAAAGTTAACCTAAATTTTTGCAAACATAGTTTAAAACACTTTACTTAAAAATATTTTAAACATAATAAAATAAATTTGAACAATTTTTCTTTTAAAATATTTTTCCGAATTAAATATTAAATTCTCGGCGGATTTTATGAGAAGCGCATTATTAAAACACATCAATAATAAAATTTCAAAAATATCCGATAAACATAGCATAATATCAGCTCATCTCTATTCATATCAGCATCATTTGAGGAAATGCTTATCTCGCTTCGCATCAAATAATACTTCTATTAAAGTTGATCACGTCATCCCATTTTCAGTAAAGAGGGTCTCTTCTCATAATTTATTATTGAGCATTCATCGATGACAGCTCTTCATTGCTCCGCATTCCTTAATTTTATCACCTAAACTACTTGTGACTTTCGGTGAGGAGAGAGAGAGATGAGAGAGAGAGAGAGAGAGAGAGAGAGAGAGAGTCTAATTAAATTTCTCATCGCATCCAAGGAGTCATAGTGGCATCTCTGACATGAATTTTTAGATAAGAAATGCGAAGTATATATCCCTCCATATATCCCTCAGAGGCAACGCTAAGATTTTTTCCTCTCATTCTCAAACTGGATATCGCTAGCATGTCATTATTTTGGGATTTGACGAGTTTTTTTTCGTCGTATGCATTTTTATGTGTACCGCTAGCGTACGCTCGCAAGAGGAAAGAGATTACAAACACTTTAAAGTCACGCTCTCTAGTTTTATCATAAAACTTGAAAAGAAGTATTCTTCTGCTAATTTTTTAGAATATAATGTTGAAGTCTTAAGAAAGTATATGTTGAACTTTTCATTATTTTATCAATAAAATATATTTTGCACTGTTATTAATTTTATAATAACTATAAAGTTTTCATTTGTAATAACATTATTTAATGTATTCTACTTTGTTTATTCTAAATGAAAAAATTATTTCAGTTCGATATTAATTTTAATTTGCAAAATATAGAAAAAATTAACTCTCAATAATAAAGCAGGTAATTAACGAATACTCTTGAATTGCTAATTAATTTTGGTTTTCTGCATCAGAAATTTTTCAATTGCAAATCAAATGAAATTCGAAGGAATTGAACGAATGAATGTGAAATTTTAATCAAAAAAAATTATAAAAAACTTCAAATTTAATTATGTTAAATGATTTTTAAATAAAGGCAAAATTTATAGTTTATTTTAATTTTTGTGTTTGTTTATCAAATGATTCTTTCATTTATTACGATATTTTATATCATAAAAAGTTTTTTTATCGCTTTAAAAAATATATTTTGCGTTAACTTATTTTACTAACTTAATTGTTAACTTAATAAACACTAACCGATACAACATATTTTTTTATTTCTATATAATCAACAAAGCAAACCTAATTAAACTGTTTATAAATTTAATTATGTCAAATAACAAAAGTGTGTCTTGAAATTAAAATTAGAGAATACTATGATAAAAAATTTAACACATCATTTTTTCATAGGCTTTGCGATTATTTGCGCAAAGATTATTTCAAAACTAGCTTATCTCATAAAAACTTACAGAAATAATTATTCTAATATTGACACTGGAATTACAAAAAATGCAATAATTAAATATCACAAAAAAAAGTTTAAATAAGTTACAGGAAAAAAATCAATAGAGTAAATATAGTGATATCTATAAAAATACATTATATGCAAAAACAGACACACCATTCGAGCATAAATCACGAATAAAACATTTGCGCGTCAAACAGAAATAGTTTCTCCGCGAGAATATATGTGATTCATTGTGTCTTATTCTTGGATGTTCGCGAATATATTTGAAAAATATATGGAGAAAAGTGAAAGAGAGAGAAAAGAAGATTTAAGCAAATATACTGCACTCCAATCTGAATACCCTCAGGGTTTTTAACAATTCATCCATCCATTCAATTTTATCCACCAAAAAAAACAAATACTGCATAAAAAATGCTAATGTTTTATTATTAATAACTCACTTAATATCGAGCGAAATATACTCTAAAGTCTTTAAAAAAAATTTAAATATAGAAATTTATGAGCAAAAATAATAGAAATTGTCACCAAAAATAGATTTAGAATCCTTCAATTTTAAAAATTAAAGATGATATATATTCTGAATTGAATAAACTATCAAAAAAATCCTACTAAACCTATCAAACAAAGTAAAATAACAAATGCAAAACATTATAAGTGTTTACTTTAAGTAAATTATATCATCAAAATAATAGTCGTTGAAATACTTTAATTTTAGTAAACTATGAAATTCTTCAGATTTTCTAATATTACAGTTCAACTATTTCTTAAATCTGTAAATTTTTACGGTTAAGTTGTACCACAAAATGGAGAACTATAATCTTTGAAAGAACAGAACAATGAGAAGAAAGTTAAAATCAAAACGATAGAAAGAAAGAAAGAAAATGAGAGAGAGAGAGAGAGAGAGAGAGAGAGAGAGAGAGAGAGAGAGAGAGAGAGAGAGAGTTGTGTAGATAATTTTCAGTATGCATTCATGTGTCGACAATTGATTATTCTCCGTTAGCAAAGCGCTTGTGTTCAATTTCCTTATTCAATCATTTGTCAAACTCTATACATTCGCCGAAATGTATTGTGATTTTTCTTACAGGTATACTGTAATTATTATTCATGTGAAATTAATACCAAATAATAAGTGGGAGTATAAACGCATAAAACTTTATGTTATAACGGATTTAGAAATAATACTTGATTTTTAAATTAAAATTTTTTAGTTAAAATCAATTCTGAATAACATTACAATCCGTGAAAAATAATAGTGAAATTTGAATAAAATAAATATGAGCGGAGAGTAGTCTGTATCGATATTAATAAGGGTGGACATAGCATAGGACATAGCATTGTCACTAATGGTCAGCCATGCATTTTCAATGATTTCGCTCGCATTAGCCTCGATTCTGCTTCTCTAAGATTAAATAACTTATAATATAGATTGCATTTATGGGTGTGTTCAATATTTTGGATCACTCTTTCTCTCTCTCTCTCTCTCTCGCTCGTGGCTGTCGTGATATTTTAGATACCCATAAAAATAGATAAGAAAAAATTTATACGAAAAAAAATATATTTGGTGCTCTAAATCGAGACCATCCAAAACATTTGATGTTCTCTCCGCCCTTAACGATGCTTTTTCTGCATCCAATCTTAATGAAATAATAAATGTTCTCATTTATATAAATGCAATTCTCGTATTTAAACTTATTCCATATATATTTTTAATAAGTTATGAATGAAAAACTTAATAATCAATAATTAATTTAATGAATGCATTTTTTGATTAATCTTTCTACTTTCAAATTATTTTTTAAAAAATCACATTTAGAAGGAGAAAAAATTGTCAGAAATTCGCAATTTAATTCAATTCGATAAGAAAAGTAAAGAAAACTAAAATATAATTCTAGAAAATCATAATTTTCTTCAATCTGAAAAAATGATGGTAATTGAATTTTGAAATATTACACTAGAAAATCTCGCTATTATTTGGGGCAGACATACAGACAAACTGGAGTAGTGGCAGAAATTTAATTTACTTCACAACAAAAGAAAAATTAGTGACACTTGAAAGCAGAAATTGCGAATCACAGGTTTGGCTCAATAAAACTTTGACGAGAAAATTGGTCTAAAAATATGGCAAAAACTAAAGGAAAAAATGAAATTAAAGATAAAGGTTGTGATGGAGAAACGCGAAAATGGCAAACGAATAATGTGGAGGGAAGTGAATGAGAGAAATAGGTGGAGAGAAATGGAGAGGAAGGGAGAGATAGAGAGCAAAATGAAGAGAGAGGGAGCAGTTTAAGTAAAGGATAACGACTGAGTAAAAATAACAGCCATCAAAATTGGCGATTAAGTTTTAAAAGTACTGTACATGAAAGAGAGTATTTAGGATGTGATTCCAGCGCGCAATTAAGTTTTTCTATCGCAGCTTAAAGAGTTTATCTGATACACAAATTTTGTTTCAACATTTAAGGAATAATTGTTTCAGATTTTGTAAAAATATTCGAATTGATTGGCAAATATTAGAATTACAATTTATTTTGCAAATAATATTGTTGTTAACATATTTTTTGTAATTAAATATATAATTTTTAAAATGATAAACTTTTAATCTATTTATTAGCCCACACAAAAAAATATTTTATAAATTGCAAAATCAAAAGGAAAATACTTTTAAAATTAAAATAATTAAATTTTTTTTGCTAAATAACTTTATGGACGTTTTCGACTTAAATTTTAAATAATAATTGTCAAAAATTAAAACAATAAAATAAAATAATTCTAAATAACTACTAAATAAATTTTATATTCAACTTCAGATTATTTTAGTGAACTTATTATTAAATAGGCATAAATTTTGATCAATTTCTTTTCTTTTTTTTCATTATTGTCGACAAATTTTCTGATTTATACATAGATATTCATAAATTCATTAATTAATAAAATACGAAACCCGATCTTTAAAATTATGAAAATAACTGCAGTACTTGGAAACTGATACAGAATGCAAAAACTAACTATAAAAAAATAGCAAAAAGGTTTAATTAAAAAAATGTTTTTCTTATTGTATGAAAAGTTCATTTAATTAACTAAAAATATTTCATCAGTCAAACTAACTTATTATAGAAATGCTAGAACTGTATAAATTTGTTTTAATTTTTTTTCTTTTAGTTGATTAACGTATGTTTTTTAGATAATATTTTTGCTGACAAATATAGCCATAGCTATGGCACTATGAAATAATGTCATTATAGCTAACTAAATATCACTGCCTAATGTCAGAGTATGGCATGTTATTACTATTATTATGGTAATAGCGTTCGACGTGTACGGACGAGTTCGTGTAGCGCTCCGACTGACAACCATAATAGTCAACGATAGTCACATTTGATCTGCTTGTGGTAATTACTTGTTAGCGTAAAAAGTCACTAATAATGATAGCTATAACTTGCGCAATGATAGCGAATGAAATTTTGGCGGAAAAAAATGTTATCTCGCTTTCATTTTACTGAACAATATTATTGCAAACCAATACTAAGTATGGCTTTCAATATCTCTCTTAAAGCATAACTATGCGAGCCTTCGTGATCATAGCCGATATAATTATCGGCGAGTTATCGTCAAAAATCATAATTGATCGCTTATTATATACGAGATCAGATCGGATATAATGATCGCCATAATCAACGGCGCTCTAGTTATTGCTTTTATTAACTTGTATTTACGGGTTTGTGCGCTCGACTTTTCATTCGCTTGTCATTTCGACCATTTCGAGCAGAAATGGTTGACAAACTTTCTGATATTTGCGTCAGGGATGTCAATAGCAAACTTTTATGATTAGCTCTGATTTGTCATGAAGTGTTTTTACTGCGACTGACTTCAGATTAGAAAACTTGATCAAATAATAACAAATTGCTTAATCAATGTATATGTATTGATAGCCTCGAGTCAATGATTTTCTTAGTATCGATTCAGAAAAATTATCGAATAGCTTATTAAATAGAAATATTATTTTAGTTCATATACAATTTAACAAAATCATGCCATTTTTAATATATAGTTATGGCCTCGATTTTGACAACTCGCTAATGCCAATCAAATTAGTTGTCAATATCGAGAGCTGCTAAAATCAAAATATAATATTTATTTATTTCTATGTATGCAAAGTTCAATCCTTTTCTTAACAATATTTTGCTAAATTCAAGAGTTGTCATCATCGAAGTTACCAAAATCGAGTCCATATTGTATTATAATATTGTGAATATTATTTTCAAACATTCAGTGTTTTACTAGTTCTAGTAAACTAAGATTAAAAATTTAAACACATTTTAGATGAAAAATTAGTAATCACTTTTGAATTAAAATGAAAAATTGTATTTAATTGAATAAATATTTCAGAATAATTCAACTTTTTAGACTAATTATTAGTCTATAAAGTATTTAAAAATGCTGATAAAGAAAATATCAATATTAAAGAATTCACAACAATGCAAGAATTGCTATTCTATTTATATAATAACAACTATATTCGAATTAATGTCATATTTATGATGTGAAAAATATTGCTCAATTTATAAGAATCGCTTCAATGGTGTGTAGTAACTGATCAGTAGGGGTCTCTCTCTCTCACTCTCCCGCTCTCTCCATCTCTATCTCTGGCTTTCAGAAAAGAAATTGAATAGAGAAGCCGCTGATGAACCGTAAAAAAGAAAGTTAAAAAGAAAGGAAAGAACACGAATAGAAATAAGTGCGAGAAAAAAATGCCACACTTTTGCATTTGACTTTTGATATAACTAACGAGAAAAGTTAGTGTGTCTGCGATTTGTGTAACGCATAATGCTTATGGACGCATACTATGCCGTTATTTATGCAGCGCTATCCAAGCAAATCAACTTTCACTCTCTCTCTCTCTCGCAACTTCTTTAAGCTAGTCATGCAAAACTTTTTGTTCAAACACTTTATCCGTTGCATTGCCAGCACTTTAGATGAAGAACGACGTAAACTTAATAGACGTTAAAAACTTTTTCTCTATATAGAAGAGATTGAGCAGAGAGGAGAGAGAAAGAGAGCGAGAGAACGAGGGATAGTTGAGTTCATGTTCTCTTAGTGTGTTGTGTGTTAAGTGAAGCCATGTGTGAAACAAAAACTTAAAGAATGTGCTAAAATGAGTCGATGCTGTTTTGATATCGCCCTAAAAGTTCATTTATTTATGATGCGCTCCACTATTTATTATCGCACTCTTCGCCCGTTCGGTTAAATGCAATGATACGAAACGACTATTATTATCATTATTATTGAATATCTTCCATAAATATTAGCGAAATTTTTTTTATAGTCTTGCGATATTAATATTTATTGCATTTTTATCTATATTGAGTATACCAATCATTAAATAGGGCGTAAATTATTATTTTTATAGTTGGCCTTAATTTTCAGGCGGAAGAAGCATTAATTTCAAGATAATAAAAATAATAATGCAATTGTAGCCGACATTAAACCATAATTAAGAATCATTAATTATATATAGCTAATAAAATTAATGGCTTCATTTGAAATTTCAAAGTTTAAGGTAATCATTCATTAAGCAATTTTTGAAATAAAGTAAAATTTGGTTATAAATTCTAATTTTAATTCTGTTTAAATGAAAGTTTATCAAAAATTTAAATTTAAATTTGCTTTATATTTAATTGTTTACATATATTCAATATAATCAATTATTGTTTATCAAATGTTTCTAAAATTATTTTAAAATTGTAATAAACTTTAATATTAATATTTGTTATAATTTAATAACACCTATAACTAAATAACTTTATATATATTTCAAGTGGTATTAATTACTTTAGATTTGAATCAAAGAATTTTGCATATTTTACAATAAAAATAACCAAATTTAAAGTATTTCTATAAAACAAAATTATCAAAATATAGCTATTACTTGCCCAATAATTTCGATGCAACAATCAGTAAATTTCTTATTTAGTATATTTCGATTAAATTATCACTAAAGCAATAATATTTATACATAATTGTTATATCACATTAATTTAATATATCAAGTAAATAATAAATAAAGACAAATTTTTATTGAATAAATGTCTAATATTGGATAACGGAGTGCAATATTTTTAACTTTAACACGATATATAAGGTTAAAACTTTACAATTAATTATTAGTAACGTTAAAGCATTCAATAAAACAAAGATAAAATAGAAACACTCAATATTAACGCAATAAATTGAAGTGCATATTAATATTTTGCGACTTTTGTCACATATAATATTAATATAAACTTTGACATAATTATAAGTTAAACTAAAATCATTTAATCTTTAAATGTTATTATAATGCAATTAATTTGATATCATTATAATCAAATAAATATTCAAACAGGAAATCAACTTTAATTATCCTATTATATTATATTTTTATAATAAATTTTATTGTCTAATACTTATTACTTATTTATTTAATTAAAAATATTCACTCATGAATTAACGCCATATTATCTGTAATGCGGAGAATTAGCGCAACATTTTGTAAGAAATGAAATGAAATTATTCACTCAATAATTATGCACAAAAAAATAATTTCTCTATAAAAATTTTAATTCCAATTAATTATATTCTAATAAAATTAATAACTTTAAACTTTAGTGATGATTATGAAAACTTCATTTTTATATTTTCATAGTTAATTAATATTTAATTAATTTCGTATTTATTTTCGTTATGTAAACTAAAATTCTCAAATTAACAAGAATACCAATGATATGCTTATGCTTTAGTAAATATATTAAAAATATTTAAAGCATACAATCATTAAAGAAATTATAAGCAAAATTAAACTATACATGTATTGTAATATTTTAAATTTAGAGAAAATAATTTAATACCCAAATTATTACAATATATTTATACATTATTAAAATATTCAAACAAATAAAAATTTATTTTAAGTAAATAATGATAAAAATCAATAATTATAGAAGTTTAATACTAAACATTGTAAACAAGAAATTTTCCAACAAAGAAAATTAAAGATAAATATTTATTCTATTTGTTCGATTTTACTTTTTTTTAAAAATTAATTACAATAAAAAATGAATATTTACGTCCGATTAGACACATGATAAAGAAAACAATTTTTCGGATGTGTTGTCAATAAAGCAAATACGAGGGAATAGCTTACAAAACATAAGCGCACTTATTTGAAGACGAAAAATTTGAAAATGCGACCCTTGATAGGCATACAAACATAAGTTAAGTAATAAACTTTACATTTAGTTAACGCACGCCAGTATCGGTTGAGCTTAAGTGGTTTATGAATTACAGTACACTGGAAATAGGGTTCTTTAGCTCAGACTCTTAATAATGAAAGATAAGTTTTCTGGTTTGATATTACATGCAATATGAAAATTATATATTTTTTAATAATATAAATAGGAAGCCAAATAGATTGTGGGGAACAAAACTTTTATATAAAGGAAGAGAAAAAATATACTAAAATGAAAAACTAAAATATCTAAAAAAAATCAATATCAAAATTTTTTTCTCCTTATTATTAATTGAGAAAGAAAATGCTCGACTCGAGCCTGTTTTATATTATAGAGTAATAAAAACGATATACGAGTTCGCATGCGAGACATGGGTAGAGCTTGGATGCGAACTTAGCAATGCTTGAAACAAGTAAAAAAAAGCTGAATAATATTGTTTATAGCGGAGTGTATTTGTCTCCGTATTCCTCAGAGAAATTGGATTTTACTTCTGCATTAAGTTTCTGGTATCATATACGCCCCTAAGCTTTCCGACAGTAACCGCAAAGTAGACAAATATATAAGTTAGTATTAGATTACTTGAAATTACAGTTAAAATTGTCAAATAAACAAGACCAGCAAAAACGGCAATCATAAACATTAAAAGCAATTGTGTTTTACCAGCGAATAAAGTAGAGCCTTATTTATTGCATTTATTATAATTATTTTTAAATATTAGCTTTCGTGTGAACCAGTTTTTTTGTAAGTGAATTACAGGAAAATGTCATTTACTTAAACAATAGGAAACTATTTCTCGATGATGTAAATATGTTTGTATTAATATACACCTCAAACATTTAGTTTACTAAATATAAATATTGGAATATTATAACTATTAAAATAAATGCTTTGGTTTAAAAATTTGCCAAAATAACAATTAAATTGAAATACTTGTACTTTATTTATTTAAAATTAGGCAAATTATAAAATTAAATAACTATTTTCAGTTTTCAATAATGTCACGACAATTTTCATTTAACACTTGAAATTTAAGTGCACTTTTATGGAAAATTAGACTTTATTATAATCTTTTGATATATCTATAGACTCGAAATATTATACAAAATATTTTTAGATTACATCATTATATAATGATTTCTTTAGGCTTACATAACCTTTTTCTTTTCAATGTAAATCTATTTATATTTGCTTAACCTCTATAAACAACATATTCTTTAATGCCTATCGTTTTACTCATTTTAAGAGCAAAATATTCTAAACGTATTTAACATTAAAAACATTTTTACTTAACAATCTTAAAAGAATTTTAAAGATTTAAGTGAAAAATTCTAAATACTTTAAAATAACAAAATCTTAGAAAAGCCTAAAATAATGTTTTGATTTATGAAATCATATTGCATTAGTATTCTGCAGTCTTGACATAGCAAATGTCAAACACTATTGAATCAGTTTTTTTTACTCCGCCGTCAAAACATACTTTATATAGAATTTTAAAAGTACATACCGTTAAACAATATTTTCTACAAAACAAGAATATAATCTACAATTTAAAATAGTCTTTCTCGACACGAGTACATAATACCCTTAAAGCCAATTGCGAGACTGGATTCATATCGATAGCCAGTCATCTCTTTAAGCGATTTCCTTTCAAAATGTCTTGTCTAACGATAAATACATTTATCTTAATGTATATTTTGGAATTGAGTAGAATTTATTACAATTCTAAATTAAAATTGCGAATTAAAAATATTTAAACCTGATTGGAATACAATATTTGCCACATTTTCATTTGTGTATTAATATATTAGTTTAATTCAAATATTATTCTAACGAAAATAATTTGATTCTCATAAATTTTCATGATAGATATGAAGTAAGAGATCTTACGTAATAAAAATACTTTTTTAAATATAAAAAAAATTGCAAATTCTGAAATAATTGTAAATTTACTTAATATTTATTCTAGAATAAAATTAACTTATTATGCTATAGAAACTACATTCATAACTATGTTAAGTAAACGACAAATGTTTTTTAAAAATATATATATATTAGATTATCTTCAATTTGACTACAAGTAAATAATTAAAGAATAATTTACTATTTTTATAATATCCTTCAACTATACTTTGCTTGAGCTGTGGAGAGAGAGAGAGAGAGAGAGAGACGAGAGAGAGAGAGAGAGAGACGAGAGAGAGAGAGAGAGATTTATATCAATATATAAAATAAAATTTCATGTTCAATAAAGCGTAAAGTGGATATCAATCTATAGGCAAGTAAGTTCACGACACCGTTAAAGTTTTGAAGAACATATTAATAAAATTTTGCGAAAACAATTGAGCCTTTCATAAAATATATGTAACATATTTTATTAAAATTTAAAACATTTGGGCATTAAGTATGACATAGAATTTCCAAAATAAATCATTTTTAAATTATAAAAAATGATTTAATACATAAAATTGCGATTTTTTTATAAACAACAAATTATTAAACAAATTTCGCAAATAAATTAATTTAGTTACTAAATTAATATAATTGTTTTTTCACTATTCAAGCAAACATAATAATGCATTGAATGTGTTAAAATTGCAATAATATATGATAGGGAAAACATTTGTCTGCAGTACTATATAAAGAATGTGCACACTTAAAGAGCACTTAACTGCATCGCTCACATGATTTGCTCGTTTTAATAATGTTTATTTTGCTATCATTTTAAAAATAGGAATGCATTCTATCACTGCATTACATTTTCAAATTTACATTTGTGCAGCTTATGTGTAAGAATAATCTAGATTTTTAAGAAAAATAAAGTTACTTTGCTTACCATTTAAGATAAATTCTAGCGATTCTACAGAAGAGATGTTTCGCGAAATTTTGCAAATGTTTTATAATTTTATATTTGTTGAATTAATAAACAAATATTGAAAAAAGTAAAGCAAAACTACACAGAAAATTGTGTGACAAAAGAAGAAACAAATTAAGATTAAATGATAAATAAATAGCGAGTCGGCGTTTAAAGACGGTTGTGAACACAAATGATCAGATCATCAAATGATCAACTCATTAAGCGAACATAAAAAAACACAATAGACATGAAAGAAAGAGGAGAGAAAGTAAAAGCCAAAGAAATATAGTCAATCGCGGCTCTGATGCGCTCCTTATACGAGATAAGAGCCACTTTCTATTGCTTAACGTATTAGTTTGTCAACTATAGCGTTGGTTTGCATCGACGAAAATGAGAAGTAGACGCGAGCGTAGCGCTCGTCGGATCGAGAGTGGCTCACAAGTGATGCCAGCGGTAGTCTGTTCTCAGCGAGAGAATGCCAAACCGAACCGCTGAACGCGTCGACACACTGTTTGGCGCGCCATCACAGCTCGTATTTGTTTCGCAGACTCACAACTTTATAATGTACGCACAGATAGCCGATATCGGCAACAATAAAATAGTGCGGACCGAAACGCGTACCACCCAATGAGGCGGCGGGAGGCTCACCAGACTTCGTCAAATGCATGCCACTAACAGAGCTCTAGTGTATGCACTCTATGTATGCGTGTGTGTGTGTGTGTGTGTGTGT
>JAQIYA010000972.1:0-15358 GCA_034699355.1 Microtritia minima | reverse complement strand
CATACCTATCAAAATAAAGTTGAGAGCATAGCATAAGCATAGCTGCGAACAGCGGCGACGCTTTCGTCGATCTTTCTTATCCATTGTTCACTTATATTCTCTATAATTCAATTAATTATATATTTTTATTAAAAATTTACATTCAAATCGTACGAATATATACATTAAGAGTAGACTTTGAGAGGCGAATAGAAAGCGAGATTATCACTGAAAAGTGAACCGAACCGCTGTAGAGATACGTAGAGATACGTAGATGTGATGCTATTTATACGGAGTGTCGCACTCGCGCGAGAATAGCGCCAATATATTCGTTTATCCAGTGAACCTCTAAAGTGATTTCCCACTAAAACATACGATGTGTCGTCACTGCGACTCGTGAAATGATGATCACTACGCTGTTGATCGTTAAATACTTTTCTTTCGCAAAGCAGACCCTTAGGAGGAAAGACACACAACTAATAAAGGCTCGTTTGTCACTGTTGGCCAATGCTTTCCTTTTTATATTGAATTTCGCTTCTTATTCAATAATTACCCATTTTATAGAGCTTTATTCTATATTAGAGTGTATATCCGTTTAATAACGGATCGAATCTCGCATTTCTATTAAAACGAGTTTCGCTTATTAGTGTTTGAATGAGTGTTGCAATTTTCATATTTGGTTTATCAGACAAAATACTTTTATAAATCGAAAATGAACGCTCGAAATCAACTGAAACTATACACAAAAACATTATTTCCATATAAGAATCACTTAAAAATCTTGCGACTTTGTGATAGCTATGCTATAGATCTGTTTAATTGTTTACTTAAGTTGTTCAAAGTGTTTTCCAGTTTCACTTAAACATTTTTCATAACGATTTAATAAATTTTAAACTTTTTAAACTTTTAATTAACAATAAAAATTCTTTGTTCTGTAGTGAGCTAACACTTACATAGTATTCGTTTCCATACTGTGTGTATTCATTATAACAATTTTTAATTAAAATATTATATTAAAATAATTATCATTAAGTTTTATTAATAATTATAATCTTAAAATAAAAAATATTAAACATTAAATCAAAAAATTAATCTAAATTATAACTATTTTCTAAGTAACAAAGTTCAAATATTTAGACTCACTGTTGCAGTTTGTCGACCACTTATAAATAATAAATTTAAATTTAAATTTATATCACAATTGTTTAAACTTTAGCAGCTGTTCTATCAAAAAAAATAATAATACTAAATAAATACTGTATAAATAAATATTAATAAAATAAGTATTATAATTTGATTTTTACTCCGATGATTAGTTAATATTTGAAATGAGTAAGATATTTATTAATTTAATTTTAATTACTAAATCATTATACTATACATATTGTGTAAACACATTTCAAGTTAAACTGATTTAAAAATTATTAAACTGAAAATGTTATTCTACTTTTACTTATTTAAGTTTAAAACAATTAAGCGATTATTTTGAACAATTTCACAAAAAATAATGATAATAAAGTTGTTTTGGTTTAATTTATTATGTTTAATAAGAGTTAAATTAGTCGCTATTATAATAAAATGTAGAGTAAATTGCGTATAAATGATCCATAATTTCTACAAAATTGCAAACTTTAATTCCTAATATTTACAAGTCTAATCAAACTTGAATTTACATTTTATAAACTATTGCTGACAAAACAGTTGCTAATGTTTGGCGTTTTAATAAAGTTGTACTCAAATTATTTATGCTAAATGTTTCGCATTGCGTGCTATTAAGGAGATCAAGCGATTAGGTATCATGTGATATGTTGTCGGTTTACAGCTATTTTGCCAAATACAAACTAAACTGTTGAATTGACTAGTCATTGATTTTTAAAATTCCAATCAGCAAACGTGTGCAATACCGAGTGTAATATTTCAAATACATAATATTTTTAGCTGATTTTACCGAATCACGGGAGTAAGTCGTGTATTACGGGAGACTCGAGGCCAATACAATGGTCACCATAATTGCCATTACAGAGTGTTCAATATGTCGAGTGCAACATACAGTACAAATGTGAAATTTTTTTGTTTTAAAAAATTTACAAAAAAAATAAAATAGTTTTTAAATAATATGTCATATTATATAAAATTATTTATTTTACATACATTATTACACTATACACTATTAGGGATATTATTCTCCGTTATACATATATAATCCAAAGGTAACCCCTCTCACGAGAGAAAGAAAGACAAGTGTCCGCCAAATTAACCAATTTTGGATACACGCTAAATATGTCCTTTAAATTTGACACGTCAGCCTAAATAAGTTGGTAAATGTGTATTTATATAAAGTGTTAAAATATGTCTCTGTCACTGGAAAGTTAACATCGGTTCAATTTTGAAATTGTAAAATACAGTTAGTACTCGGTTTAGTCATCTCAGATTTAGGAAATTCATGCATTTAGGTAACAGAAATTTTGCCCAAATTGAAACTCTATTCTTGAAAGCAAAAAATTGGATTTAGTTTATTTAAATTTAGGCAAAATTTCGGTTTAGGAAACGAAATTTTCTTATTAATTGCATAGAAGTATTTCGATTTAGGCAAATATTTCACTGTAAACCAGATGATGCAAGTAAAACTGTACTTTACTTCATCTGAATTTTGAAAATACTAATTTTGAGGCATATTTAAATGTGATATAACTAAATACATCTCAACAAATGTTAATAATCCTTTTAAATCACATTTTTAATATTAATTCTGGTAACACAGAAATTGAACAATTATATCCGAGTCCAAAGAAATTCAGAATATTTTTATTGATGTTTTTAAAATTTTTGATATAATTTCGATATTTCTTAAATATTGTTATCAGTTTTAAAATATGAAAAATTAAGTTATTAATAAAGATATTAATAATTTTGAAAAATTAGTTTACAAATACGAAATTAAAAATAACAAACAATCTAACATTACTCACAATTGGCAGTTTTTATCAATAACTATTTAATTGAATTAATTTACTACTTATTTTTAACAATTTTAAATAAATATAAACATTTATAAATTTTAGCATTTAAGCAAATTTCGATTTAGGCGTGCATTTTCAAGGCTCGAATCAGTTGCCTAAACCGAGTCCTAACTGTAATACAAAAAGCAATTAAAGGACAAAGTTATATTAAATTATTCTTACTTTTTTTATTCACTATTTTTTTACTATTTTTTTACTATTTTTTTATTATTTTTTACTTTTCTTATTTTTACTTTTTTAAAAGTTATATTAACTTTTTGATATTCAAAACTGAACATTAATGTCCTATTAATTGCTTTTTGTATTATTTTACAATTTGAAAATTTCTTATGTTAACATAGTTTAAAAACAGTATAAATTTAATACTAAATTATTGATATAACTATGATAACAGTTACAGAATTGCCATTTAAATGCCATAAGACACTGATAACGAGTGGTCGGTGAAGCCCTCGAAACGTCTATCTTTAAAAAATGTTAACTGCTGTGTAAAATTTAATAATAATAATATATTCAATCATAAGTAATTTGACAAAATAAGTCTTATTTTGTCAAATTACTTACTTCGTTAGTTATTTTAAGTATTCACAACAAATTTGATACATTTAATCAATATTTAACTCTTTAATACGAGTAAAATTTCACAATTGGAAAAACACTGTTATAATAAGAAAATGCTCTGTGAATATCGGCATCATTTTTAAAATAAGCAAAGTTATGAATTCTGATGCAAATTATTTAACACTAGTCTATTTGCTTTGCTTTAGAATCTTGTTATTCTTTGCGAATCAAAAGAAAAATTAAGTTTTCATGTAATTTATTAATGTTTTGGTCACAATTAATTGAATATAATCAGAGAAACTACTGATAAAACAATTTATTATTTTCCATAATTTATTGCTCATTCATTCATTCATTCATTCATTCATTCATTCATTCATTCATTATTATTCAATTTTGGCAGAAAGCGATTGCAAGTTATGGCAAAGCAGAGTGACCAAACGTCAAGGATTCGCCGTTGATTGTCAAGGAATAAGGAAAGAGTCTTTCCTTGACATAGAAAGGTCAAGGAATGAAGAATACATAAATTCAAACAATTTTGTTACTCAATTTCGACTAATATATCAGAAAAGCTTCATAGCATTGCATTTGATTTTTATTCCAGATAAAAATTAACTAATAATAGTGATAAATAATATTAATTCAATTAAAATGTCAACGCATTTAACTGATTGTATGCAAAAATCTTATCTAAAATTACGATAAACTTTAATTACACATTTGTTTTTAACGTATAATTCGATTAATAATTTTCTAAGTTATCTTTCGTGTGATTGTGGGCTGAAATTAGCAAAGAATTTTTTAATGGTTAAGAAATACTCAGATATTCATTGTGGGCGAACGAAAATAGAATGAATTTTCAAAAATACATTTAAATACATTACAAATAAATTATTTTCAATAGAAAGTTACGCTTTAAATAAAGGCAATATTAATTATCAGACTGGGCCAAAGTAATGATAACTCCTATCGAGTAACTCATCGAGGCTTATAAAACATTTCAAACAATTTGAACACAACTGATCATTAGAATACAAGTGCACAGCCATCTCAATTGGCCAACAAGTGAACAGCAAAGCAGAGGAACACCACAGCCGGCAAAGTAAGTAAAGAGCTCGTCAAACACACGCTTGTCATCGCAGAGACCAAATATGTGTGACCACTACCGAGAATGGCATACATTTGATATATGAAGCCTGTGTTGTGATTACTGTTGATAGCAATCTATTATTACAAAATTATTGTTTCATTTATTAGCCATAAATGTTGTCATTTATTAATTAAATTAATCGAATGTGTTTAATACAATGCGCGCGTGTAATCAAAAAATGCATAAATAAACAATAAAAGCCATCCGAATGTGAATTAGCAGTAACTGGTCAGTCACTACTGGTCGGTAACGAAGAGGAAGGAGAACATACTGGTCACGTATTTGGTGAGAGCGTTGTCGCCCAGCTTTCCCTTGGCCTTCGTTCCCGGCGCAGGCTTGGCCTTCTGGCAGGCGGCCGACTCGGCCGGGAACAGCTCGGCGGGACAGGCCATGTTGGTGAGAGTGCCGAACGCGTTGCCCAGAAAGCCTTCGTACGCGTCGATCGCCTGCTGACCGCAAGCCTCGCGAATCAGACCTCCAGAACAGGCTCGCCATGTGCTGTAACCGCAGCAGAGAGTGCCGTGAGTGCCGTCCGCGTGTTCGGTGATCGTGTCGTCAATGGTGTCCACTGTGGCCAAGAAGTTGTTGTTGCAGGTCTTCTTGTAGGTGTCCTGACTGAACACCTTTTGGTGCATACATGGCGAGTGTTGCAGGAATGCTGCCAACGAAATGACAATCAAATGACAGCCAAATGACAACTTACAATGCTATCATGCAATCATGTCTATTACTTTTCTTTGTCGGGTTGTCATCCTTGCAGAACCTGTTGGCTCGGTTAGTGATCTGGTCCACCACCAGATCCAGAACTTCCCGATGAAGAGGTGATCCGCACTTCTTGAAGTAACCCTTAATGCATTTGGTTATGTCCTCCCGAATAGTCCTTTGAGAAAATCACATTTTGGCGTGTTTTACGTTTGCGGCGTCGAACCGATGAGAGCCGAACTTACCTGCAAATTCTGTTAAGTCCTTCGTTGGTGGCGATGATGGACGTGGGATCGGGTCCTTTGCCGAGCTCTTGCATTTTGTTGAGACAGGCCTCCATCTCTCGCAGGTGGCACTGATCCCGCTTTCGGCCGCGATTACCACCGCGTCGACGACTTTGTCTGTTTTGGGCGCATGACTGGCCAATCACTAGTAACACGATTGTCACACTCAAGATGACTGTCATGACAAACATGCGACAAACATAGCAACAAATATATTTCATAGTTAATCATACTTTTTAAACGCAACATCTCTGTCATGGTTTAGATAATTAAGAGCTTCATTAAATAGATTACTGCACACCTCAAGAGATAAACTCTATTTTTTGTATCTAAACTCGGATTCATCGCTAAATTTGCTATTATTTTGATTGCGTAAATCATTTTAAATATAGTTTTTAGAAAATATTGACATTTTAAATCAAATATATTAACAATGAATTAGGAGTAAGTTTATTCATCACTCCTATATAAATGGTGGCAATAATTGCAAACTTAACGATCAACGCGTTGTGAGTTATATCAAAATACTATTTCATGAACGGCCAAATTATTCTTACCTTTGAAATTCATCTCGAGTTAGTGTTTAAGTAATAAAATGTAAATAAGTTTGAAAAACAATAAAAGAAACGAAGACGAGAGACAGGAGAGGAAAACAGGACTGGCGGTCGAGTGTAGTCGAGCCTCAAATAAATACTAAAATAGCGAAACGCAAAAAATACAAGCGATGATTATTATTTGAGCGAATGTTGGCGTTTGTGGCAAATGATGTTACTTTCGCCTGATTTTCCTTCAGATAGTCTTTTCACAACCTCTTTCTGGCTCACGGTTTTGAAGGTCATTATCTCACGTCAACTCTCGCGTATATAGAGATTAATTAATTGTTAAGTTTGGTCACGTTGTAATTAATACTTCCAACTTATATCTAACTTATGCTTAACTTATTAGGCTTTCGAGTCATTTATCCAATTATTATACATAAATACTATCTTCTATGTTAAATAATTTATTATTATTATTAGCGATTGATTAGCAAATATATACACAAATTATATAAAGATGTTTTGTGCACTTTCTTGCATTATTCTATTAAATTAACTATAAATATGTTATCAATTAATTAAAAATTTAATGCTTTCCATTTTATTCAAAATAATTAAGAATTACAAAATCATTCAAAGAGCGGACACCATTAGTCATCGTCATAGTCATCGTCGGTTATTTAAGTGTTTGACGTTTGGCAAAACAAGCCTTTAGGCTATGAAAATATTTGTCATCGTTTGTAAGGTTTCGAAGGCAGTAGAAAATACTGTATTTTTTGATGAATTAAACAAATTTCAGTGGAAAATTGTGGTGAAATAAAAAAGTAATTACGAAATGTTGTTTTTCAAGTTACGTACAGCTTTCACATGCTTGTGCTCACTATCTCACTATATTCTCCATTTCTCTATATATTTCTTTATACCTTCCTCTAGACTTTTACAAAGCGCTTAATTCTATTTTGAACAAAACTTGTAAACTTAACGAATTTTTGCAATCATTGTTGAGACTCGAGTGCATAATTTTGTATTATATTAGTCATACACAAATAATGCCGTAAACAAGTGATTTTGAAACTATTTTATTATAAGGAAAAGCATTTGAAATTCAATTTATTTTCTTTTACAAAAATTCTTCATAAAGAGTTGGAATTAATTAATAAAAATTTTAAATAAACATGATTGATATGTTGTGAATAATTTTGAATTATAGTAAACATTACTAAAAATTGTTTTCTTATTAATCATATTATTACAGCAATAACATCGTATTTCTAACGCAGTCATTAAAAAGTATAAAAATAATGATAAAAATTCAACGCATAGTCATAATTATAAAAAGATGGCAATTTGATTAACATTTGATTAACATTTGTTTAACATCAAAAAATATTTGAAAACTAAAATGAGTACAATGTTATAATATACGCAAACCTTTCCAAGTTTTCTAACAAATTTTATCTGTTTTTATCACAATAAATAATTAAAAATAAAGTTAAAACAAAGTCTAAGGTCTGGTTTGTAACTAGTGATACACCTTTCTTACACATTGGTCCACATTTGATGAGTTGATTTGCTTTTGAGATGATTGTTGAGAGCTATGTCTATCTGTAGATGAATTTCGTTGCCGATCTGAATGGTGTCGAAGTCGAGACTAGTTTTGTGTTTGAGGTGCGCGAGAATGTGCTCCTTGGCCATCGTAACGTTGCTCAGCAGACCAGTTATCTTGAAGCCTGTCGTTTCGTTGTATTTCGGAGTTTCGATGTACGTGTCGCTCATTTTCTGCACGTTTCGAATTGTATTGCCATTCTTGCCGACCACTAACCCAATCAAATAGCTGGGAATCACCAGCTTTATCGACACCGAGCCCGGCGCTGAGGTGTTTTGCCGCAACTTGTGAGCCCTGTCCGCACTGATGGCTGTGAAATGTTCGGCCGCCGACAGGATCTCCGCCTTCACTTTGAGCACGTCCTCTCGGCGGCCAGTAATGATAAACACCGGCTCTTCGCCGGTCACCGGTGTTTGAATGTAAGTCGACGACTTGGACCGAAGCAGTTTAATTTTTGAGCCCTGTTTGCCGACGATTTGGGCGACGTGTGCAGAGGTGGGCACCGAAACCACTTCGCAATAATTGTTGATACCATTATTGCCAATGCTATTCAACGCGTTGTCAATCCAAGTCGAATCGTTTGCATTCATCGCAATTCAATCGTTAACCACTAAATGGCTTTGCTTTCGATTGCCTTCTGATTGATAGCGAGTCCGAAAATGATGACAAATGGATTGGTGCTCAAATGACGATCACCACTACAATGCGTACAATTTATATGTTGAGCTTCTTATCAAATATTATTTATTGACTCCCTTTTACACTAATTTCAGTAAGAGTTTGTTTTTAGTTTGTAAAGTTTACATTAGTTTATTATTGAAATCAAAAGTTGAAACCAACAAGCAATGCATGGTTTGTGGTTACGCTTAATGCCTATCTATTGATGCATAATCGCGATAATCCTTTCTAATCCATAATTTAGGAGATAAGAAATGGTGATTTTAGGTGAAACTTAAATTGTTTTATTTTTCTTTTCTGCATTCATTTAAGAAATATTATTAAAAGTTTTGCACTCATATGTACTCAAACTTCGACACTAAATCATTAGACAAGCAAACAGTTTAGATTTGATAAAACATTTCAATTGAATTTTTATTTAAACACAAATCTTAATTTTTATTTAGTTATAACAGAGCATTACATTATAGTTTTTTTTATATCCCTTGTCATAGTTTCTACAATAGTTAAGTATTTTGGACAAAATAGTTACTTAAATAATTAGTTATTTATTTTCTTACTATTTACATAAAAATTAAAATATTAATTCATTTAATTAATGCTACAAAATTATAAATTTATAAACTAGTATTTTAAGTTACATTCTTGAAGATCAAATTGTTTATCAGTTAAAGTAAATTTCTAGAGCGGAAGTACCATTTCATGAAGTCGTTGGGTTCTGGAAAAGTGTGCATCAAATGCTATTTACCTTAAAATGGAAATCGAATAAAAATTTTAAAAATTTCAGTAAAAATTTTTTATTTTTAAAATTAAAAATTATTTTTCATTTTTTTAAATAAAGACATTTATTAATTAATAGTTAAATATTCGCTTTATTACACTTATAATCTATAGAGCAGGTGCACACAAAAAAGAGAAAATCTTTTGTATAACAAGAAATATTTGATAGTCATGTGCACATTGTGTGCACATTGTGTGCCTTTACTCTATTCCGAGAAAGAATTGAATTTGCATGTGTTACACCTAATAAATTGGCTGTTATAGAGTATTATAGAGTATGCACCTATAATAGTAACGCCATCTATCATTACACTCTATATAAATGCATTTTGGTATTGGAAAATGGTTCATAAAAATATAATTTCATATAAATGGTACTTTCACTGAGTTGAGAAAAGTACGTTTATTAGCATTTAGTGACAGCACATGTCTTGAATGATAAAATCTATTCAACACTTAAATCAATGTCGAATTTAATTTTATTATTTCCATTTAGAATTTTTTATTTATTACGAATAAAATTTAATTTTAGTTAATTGCAATGCTCTGGTTATTAAGTTAATTTTGTATATCTGATTATTTAAGCATAATATATAATTAGCTATAATATAACATAAATTATTCAATTTTTTTAGTTTCATAATTACATTGAATAATTAACATTACCTTAAAACAATTAATTGTGTAATTCAGTTTCAATTTCAGTACTTTAATTTTTCAATTAAAAAAATATTTATAAATAAATTATCAAATCATATCAAAAATTTATGAAAAATAATAGTGTTTGATATAATAATAATAAAAATAATTTGAATGAATTATTTTTAGATTTTTAGAAGCACACGATTGACTTCTGCGCTTAAGCTTATATTACATAACTATGTCTGCCTTAACTCTTGCCATATTTGGTGATTAGCAATAAAATAAGTTGATTATGCTGTTATGTTTGCAATGACCGATACGAGTGGCAAAAGTCTGTCTTTCGACGACTTGGACGACGACTGTCTCAAATTGATATTCACTCGTTTGACAATCCGTGAAAAATTGCTTATTGAATGCGTTTGTGTTCGTTGGCATCGATTGATAGTTCAATTACTGAATGGCCAACAGGTCATTAAAATTGGCTCTAAGTCTAGCCTAAGAAATTATTATTCTTGCAATGATGTCAACTATTTTATTCATAATTGTACGTATTTTTAAAATTACAATTGTGTACAAAATTCAATAGTAATGATTCCCTTTCAGCATAATTTATTAATGTGTCGCGTAATTCAAACATTATTTAATATATTCATTATAAATTTATCCTTTCATTATATATTTTTTGTAGAACTTTTATTAAAAGTATTCTTTGAAAACCAGCATTTTCTTGATAGAGATGCCAATAAAGATTGATTGCTTGAAATTTAATCTACTGATAATTTTCTAAGTTTAAAAAAATTGGTCAACAATAAAAAGTGTTTTTCACATTAAATATACGGAAATATCTAAAATTGTAAAAAAAATTTGAAACCAACTTTTAGATAACTTTTAGTTATGTCATGTATTTTCTTGCATTAACTGCGATATTATTATTCGATATTTACTAAATATGATAGCAATAAAATACAGGTTCTTCACTGAGAAGAAACGACGACTGGATTAGCTCGACAAACATTACAAACGACGAGTTGAGCGCCGTATTAGTCCGCTGTCCAAACATTAAATGCTTGTATTTGTGCGACTGCTTCATAAGCGCCTCAACACTAGAATGGCTGATCTCTCAATTGCAGCGTTTGGTGTGCGTGTCGCTGATCGCCATCAACGGCATCACATCCGACGATTGGCCAGTCATTTCGCGCACATTATCGCACACAAAATTAGCCCACTTTACCCTATCGGACAATCATTTTGCCAATTTCGACATAAGCGAACTGATCAGCCATTGGCCACAATTAGCAGAATTGCATTTGGCTTACTATCGTCAGTCGTTGACCGACATCTTCTGCCAGTTGGAGAACAAGATATGCAAACTGTCGCTAATCGAGTGCTTTCGCACCAATTTGGTGGCCATGAAGGCGTTGCTGAGCGGCAACGGCGCCGACATCGACCAACTGGTCGTTCACAAAGTGCCCACTTATGACGAGAACACTCTCTGCGAATTTATCTGTCTTAAGATGACTCGCTTGAAGCGCTTCTCATACACGTTCGACTCGCAGGTAACGCCTCTCTCATAACAAGTTAAGTTTAAAAAGTTGTTACCGCAAAGGTTCCGTACATAACTGGGTTGGAGAGTCTGGAGAGCGCCGAGCGGTTGACGATCCTGTCCAACGAGGAGTACGGACTCAACATATCGGCACTCGAGCCGCGAGTGCTGAGTGGCGTCACTCACCTGCAGCTCAACTGCCATTTGGACGCCAAAATGGTGCGCTCTCTGCACCTCATCTTTCCGAACATCGAAAAGCTCGACCTTTCGTTTGACCGAATCTGCTGCGACTGCGCCGAACTCACTAATGACAACGTGCTCAACAATCCAAACCCGAATCCGAACAACAATAACAATAACAACTTCAACAACAATGGTAACAATGGTAACAATAATGGCGCGCAAGACAACAATATGGTTGAGGCCGACAACGACAGTGAGCCCTATTTAGACGACAATTGTTCGGTTTGCAGTGAAAAGTTTATGATAATTATTTCAAAATTGCAAAATTTGAAGACACTCACTCTGAACGGAGAGAGAATTAAAGACAGCGCTGTGACAGCGCTCGAGTTCTGCCCAAAACTAAAATCCATTGTAATAGATAAAAATTGTAATGAACTGAATTTAAAACAACTGCTTATGACTTGCGTCAAACTGGCAGTGAATAATCAGAAACAAATCATTTCAGTTAAGATAAATGACAAATTTTTCTCTCGAATACTTAATATTAAAAATATGCCGAAAAATTTTGTAATTTTAAAACATGATTAAACCAAATATGGAAAATATTTTTAAAATAATAAAAATTGAGTATATTATGATATTTTTAATTAAATAGAAAGCAACTAAATATTATTATAAATAATTTTTAAGATAAAACAACAAAATTAACATCAAATTCATATATCACGAGAAGCTTATTAAACATATTTAACTTAAAGTAACTTTTGGTTATTTAAAAAGTTTTTAAAATTATTTCTTTAACTAAAGATACTAAAGAATATAGAGATCGTCACATTAACTTAGGTTAACCTTTAACCAGGTTTAACCTTAGGGTTAAAAGCATAGATTTTAATCCAGGGTTAAGTTCAAAGGTTAATGCGATCATTAATCTAGGTTTAACCTATTAAAAGAATTTGGTTAAATTCTTAATTTAAATAAATGAAAAAAGTTAGAAATATAATATAATTAATATAAACAAAGTTACAAAAATAGTCTAATATGTAAATTTATAGCATATAATGATAGTATTCATCTACTTAGTCATGTATATAAATTTAATTAATTATTTAATTATTTAATTATAATTAAATTAAGTTAATTTAAAAAGCTTTTTTGGAAAACATGTTTTGACTGATTAAAGTTATGCAAGACATTTGTGACATTTGAATTAATAAATTTCTTTAATATTAAAAAAAATACAAAACATAACATTTATTACTAACACGTAAGTATTGGTAAAAGAGGACGCGAACATTTGCAACTTAAGGTGATTCAAAGATGCGTCAATCGAAGACAAATCAAACTTTTCATAGTCTATTAACAAATATTTCTGTTAATGATTTGCAAATGTTAAACAAAAAAATTGCACATTTATTGATTTAAACTTTGAAATTCAACTAAATTGTCATTAATATTAGATCAACAACTAAAGTATATCAGTTTCAAATATTTTATGCTGAGCATCGAGCGAGCCGTTCGACTTGTTGGCCAAGTCCTTAAGCGAGCCGTGAACGGCGTTCGCGTTCACCGCCTTCGACACGATGTTGCTCTCGGAGCCGGTCTTCTTCAGGTCGTTGAGAATGCCGCGTGGGATCTGTCCGCGACTCAACTGCTGAAGACGGCTGTACTGCTCCTGCAGTTGGCGCTGCTTTTTCAGTAACTCCTGGTGACGCTGTTCGAGCAACTCTTGACGCGACTGCGCGTATCGCTTCTCCACGACCGAGCCCTGACTGCCCACCGACGACAGCGATGAGGTGGACGACGACGGAGGCACCAAACCGTCGTTCCCATACGCCGCTACACAACCATTACATATTCATTACTGTCAAGTTTTCGTTATTTCTCTTGTTATAAGTTATGTTTGACATTCTGTATGTCATAATGTAAAACGCAATTTGCAATCATGCAAACAGGGACGCAACACAACAACTCTTATTTGGTTTGAGAAGCTGGCAATTCATTAAAGAATAAATATTAACATAATTAAATCAATATTATTAATTTAATATAAATTTATTAAATTGTAATTTTAATTCGATTACTATAAAAATAGTAAGTGAACCGTTAGTACTTTGTATTGATATCATATTAGAGTAGAATTCAAATGGGATGCATTCGAAATGGTGCTAATAATAAGTGATTTACCTTCGGGTGGTGTAGACCTGGGTCGCGATGCTAAAGGTGAAGGTTCAGAGTTGGATCTAATTGACGAATATGATGGCGGCCGTACTGTAAATGACGACAAAACGATAGGATTAATACGTGATGATGAGCGCGGTGGCGGTGCGGGGATTGCAGACGGTTGTGGACCTATTGTGGTGGTGGCAAGTGGTGTGATATCAGCATCAATGTATGTTTCATGCTATTCATTGGGATCTCTATATCATCAACTACTGGGTTGGAGTTCTACAATATGTTTTGTAATCAATTACTTATTTAATTAATTAATCGAATAAATAAATTCAATTTAATGTAATTATTTTTAACAAATAAATGTCATAGTTTTAGAGAAGATAGTTATTTATATATTTAAGATTTTAAAGAATTAATTTGCTAAATAAAGTGATAAGAATAGAATTATTGGCTTAAATTATTTACTTATTTGTATTTGTTTGTATATATAAACTTATATTACAATTTTTTTATTTACAGGGTTTCATTGGTTTCATTGGCCTAAAATGTTACTGAGAGATGGATAACGTAAACATTTTTTGATTATCAAACTCATCGAATGTATGGCATTTCGAAATTAATTATTTATTATAGATATATTAAAATATTATAATTTATATTTACTAATTTTCATTTACCGTATTTTCACGAATATACCGCACCCGTGTATACGCCGCACTCTTCAATGTTCAAATTGAAAATAACATTCATGTATAGCCCGCACATTTCCACTCTTAATTAATGTTAAACTTAATCATTTAAATAATGTGGTATTTTTTGCACGCGAATGATATAGAAAACACTTTGAAGTTTATTTAAGTCTTTCACCGAATTATTTTATTACATAATTGAGTGAAATTCTTATCGTTATTTCGTTATTAACTAACAATTGAGTTAATGTTTACAATGTTTGAGAGCATCATTTAAATTATTCAGCGGTAATATTTGAGATTTTTAAAAATTCACTATTTTTACTCAACCAAACCACAGGTATTACTAATTGTCTATTTTTACTTCAAAATTAAATTATGCCTCAACACGTTTTATTGTGAAAATAGTAATCACGTTCAACTATTGTATCCTAATATTCAACAATATTGTGACATACAAATGAAGCATTTCGTGTTGAATCTGATGAAGAATTTATGAATTTATGAATTTATGAATTTATGTTTTGAATAAATGATTACAAAATTTATGTGTTTAATATTCTTGTGTTTTATAAAAATTTCATGTATGCCCCACATGGTAAAAAATTTAAAATACACTTTTTATCTTATATACCCCGCGGGGTATATTCGTGAAAATACGGTACCCTAATTTTACGATACCCCCACTTTGTGATGGCAAAAGGTTAAAAGGTTAAAATTTTCTTTAACCTTTAACCACGAGAGTTAAAAATATTAACCTTTAACCTTAACCCAGGTTAACCTTTAATATAAAAAACACATAAATATTCAAAATTTATTTTATTAAATAA
>JAQIYA010000971.1:0-15359 GCA_034699355.1 Microtritia minima | reverse complement strand
AATTTGAGGATCAAAAAGTGTTTCAAACATAGTTCAAAAATTATTTCAACTTTTTAATTCAAATTTAAAAATATAAGAGTAAGAGTATAAGTAAGTACGAGTATTAATTGTTATAATAAACTCATAGTATTTGAATTAATTGTGATTATTAATAATGAACATTACTAATAGTGTTAGTGTGATAGTGTGAGCCTATAGAGTACGCTTGAATCGGCAGTAGAGTACGAGCGATGTTGTGATGCACATCATGTATATGTTTGGCACACATGACATAAACATTGCATACTTATGGCCGCGTTATGAACGCGTTCACAGCTAAATATAAATAGACGCCAATGCAGTGATTGTCTCGTTTGCACACTCGGCACGAGCGGCGACGACAGCGGCCTCGTTTGAGTCAGTTATGGCCACTTGAGTGGCATCGATACGCCAAATGCGAAGCGATTGAACACAATTGTCAAACTTGAACGCTAATAAAAAGGTCATTCGACTGATACGCCAAAAATGGCGACCGATAAGAGTCAGAACAAGAGTCCCGTCTTCAAAGTGGGCCAACTCTGGCACACCATTCAAGACAATCTCTCCGCTCAACAAGAAGAGGGTGAGTATCACCACTTCGACACCTCTTTCTTCACTTTTCATCTCTATTTACCTCTTTTTGTTAGCTTTAAGCGATGTTAAACTTACTAACACTTTGAAACTTACTCTTTATTTTTGTCTGAAAGCAATTAATAAGTTGAGAATAATTGTATTTATTGAATGATATTACAGCTGAAGAGGACGACGAGCCAAAAGAAGACAATAACGAAACTATGAAACTGAGGAGAGAAGGTTTGCATAATAAAAGTTTATTAATTGAGACTAATTGTGATAATGGTGTTTGTCGTGCTCTCACACAGATATGACATTATTTGGTTTATGCCCGGCTTGGGATCAGTTTTATTTGGTTGTGTGCGAACACTGCAAACAAGTTATTAAACCTCAAGCACTTAAGCAACACATCGGTCTGTTTGAGCGCAACTCATTACTGTCATAACTCGTCAATTAATTAATTGT
The DNA here is from genome assembly GCA_034699355.1 of Microtritia minima. Taxonomy (NCBI): domain Eukaryota; kingdom Metazoa; phylum Arthropoda; class Arachnida; order Sarcoptiformes; family Euphthiracaridae; genus Microtritia; species Microtritia minima. The sequence goes on along the minus strand of JAQIYA010000971.1, from coordinate 14,303 downwards.
ATTGCTTTCAGATTTACGTCATTCATATCATAATCACATTTCCAATTCGACTAATTGTGTATTAAAGTCGCGAATTAACGACACTTCAATTACGGAGAATGGAAATGATAGTAATGGTAAAGTGGATAATAAACTTATTAGCAGTAGTACTATGAGTAGTAATAATAATGACAATATTAATAATAATAATTGTGATACAACAATATCAGTGACTTGTATCGATGAAGTTGACAATACAATTGATAACATAATTGATAATACGATCGAACACAATGATATTAAAAGCGCATTAAAGCGCAGTCCATACGATTCAGTTTTGCTGTCGAATAGTACAAACTCAACAAATTCGCCTTCACTTCCATCGCTCCCATCACTTCCTGAGCCGACAGGTCCCGGACCGGGAACCGAATCTAGTGCTTTAGGCGTTGTTTTCAATAATTTAACTGCTGTGACAGATAATGGTGAATATGTGACCGAATCTGTTATAATCAAACCTATTGTGAAAAAGAAAAAGAGAGCCTCATCACGAAAATTACTGCCGTGTAAAGACAGGGAATATGATGCTAACAAACATTGTGGTGTTCATCTCCAAGAAATGGATAAGCCTTGTACTCGAAGTCTGACGTGCAAAACGCATTCACTCACTCTGAGAAGAGCTGTTGAGGGAAGAGTTAAGAATTTTGACGAATTGCTGGCCGAACATCGAGAGGCCAAAGAGGCCGCTCTGCGAGCTCAAGGGATTGAAGTGAAGCCAACTAAGAAAGCTCTCATGAAACAACAAAAGCAACAGCAAATACTACTCAATCAACACAAGTTCGAACCAAATCATCAACTGATCAGTGATTACAACCGTCAACAGACTAACAGTGCAGTGCAAGTCTCGCAAACATTCGACTCGAGTGCGAAATCGCATGTGATTCCAAGCAATTTGTTAACGTTTGCAACGCCGCCTCCAATAGTTGCAGGTGTTAATCGATCATCACTACAATCTCATCATCAGTATCATCAACTCGAAAGTGGACTCTATATGTCATCCCATCCACAACCCGCTGCCGTTTGCACTTTCAACGTCAGAAGTGTTCCCCAGTGTTCGCGATTACTTAATCGCAACATGGATTTGACTATTGCTTCGCTTCATTCAACGTTTAGCAATGTTTCGACGTCTAATATAGTGTCAAAGTCATTAAATAATTCAAATTTGTGTTACTCATCAAAGTTGTCTCCGCATTCAATTCGAAGTCCATTGCGTTCGATGAGCCAAACCTGTTCCCCCACTAAGAAGCTGTGTATAAATAGTATAAATAGTATGAATAGTATAAATAGTTCATCAATAGATTACCAGAACTCGCCCCAAAGTGATCCCTACAACTTTCCCGATGCAACGACGAGTGTGACGCCAATGACAACTTCTTATACTTACATTAAGCCAAAGACGACTATTGCAAAATCAGCCTCTAATCCATCGTCCAATAAAAAGAAAAAGAAAAACGATGTGAATCTATCTCTGGATCACTCGAGTTTGCTTAGCAATGGTCAACTCTTTCATTTATCAGTCAACAAATCCTTAGCGAACTCTACTCTATCCAAAAAGAGCATAAGTAAAAAGCCTAACAATTCTCATACTAATAGTATATCAATCAATTCTACGATTCCATATAATAACAATAACAATAAGAACAATAATAGTAATTTACATGATTCGTCAACGTTTCGCACAACTTTATGGTTGGCCTCCACTGGAATTCTCGAATAATATATTTAATAAGTTATGTTATATTTCTATTAAGTTAACGGTTAATTAGTTGATGACAATGCAATTCACATCTGATAACAGTGAAATAATTTAAGCTAATTTGTTTTGAAATATTTGTAAAAATTATTTAAGTCAATAATTGTGAAAAACTACATGAAATTTATTTATTTATGTAAAATGAATTATTCTTTTTAATTGTTTGTTTATTATTTATTATTTAATTTTCTACCGCTTCATATCAAGTGTTAATGTGCAGCACTTTTCATATTATCAAACTTCTCAAACTTACTATTACAGTATTATATTTTTTTAGAACAAATGGCTATTATTGAAAAATCTTTTGAATAACTAATTTTTAAAGTGACTTATATTAAAATAATTAATTAGAATTAATTTTAAATCTAATTTTTTTGTTGGCAGCATCTCTTAAAATTTTAAACGATAAATTCTAATTACAGTAATTCTACAAATGACCTCTAAAGTGACGCGTTATTTAAAAATTATTAAAATATAAATATATTAACTTATAAACAACCCATTAATTTTAAAATTAAATGAACTTTGCAAGATTTTACTATTAAGTTTTGTTATTTCATATTTGAAAATATTACATATGCTAAATTTTAATTTTAATTAGTTATTTGGTGAGTTTTACTAAATTCATTTTAATATTTGAAATTCATTAACAAAAAAAACGAAATTTTTGGTTTAAATCGTTAGTTTTCTTAATATTTCTACTTTAATGCTTATTAAGGCCGAATTATTTATATTTTACTGTCACTCATTTTCTCTTTTTAAAGGGCTGATAGGTTTAGTTTCAATTTTAAAGCTTAATTATTCATAATAAAATTAAGATAAAAATGAAAGTGAAAGAACAATTAATATTCTGTTTCTTCAGCGGAAAATTCTATAAATTTGTTAACTGTTTGATATGCAAAATGGATGGTAATTGTAATGGTATTTATTGCTTAAAAGGTATATTTAATAACTTTATATTGACAAAATTATTGTTATTAAACTTTAAACAATACTGAAGTATATAATGAATGACAACACTAAAATTCTAACAACTAATCACTGAAAGACACTGAATTAATTATTAATGGTTGCATAAAGACATGTGATTAAAGCGATCACAAGCTTTTCTAAGAAACAATCCTATTTTTCTAAATGAAAATAATAAAAAAATACTCTAAAATTAGTAATGCTTAATTAAGAAATTTGACTATAGTTTTATAAAATGCCAAAATCGAGGCACTGATATATTCTACATGTGCCCCAAAAATCTAGTGCCACAATCAAAAAATGCCAGAATCTAAAGTGATAGAATCGAGTAGTGTTTACATTAGACATGCCATAGAAGCTGCCAGTGCTTCAAAAATCAAGTGCTAGAATCCAAAACTACCAGAATGGCAGGTGACTGAATCGAGGTTGAGGTGGATAAGCACTCGTAATAAATTATTATTACTAATAATAAAAACATGATATGCTTTTTAAATTATGCTGTCATGTTTTATGCGCATTATATTTTTATAAACTAATCAATATATTAAATTATTTTTAACTTTATTTCAAGCTTACTATAGTGTATTAAAGTAGATAAGTATAATATATTTTTGAAATAATCAATATTAAAAATACTTTAATTAAAAGTAAGTTAAGCTTTATATCATTTTATGCGAATTCAAGTTAACACGTATTTTGAAAATGAGCAAAAATAAATATAGTGTCCGTGATCTCGATGACTATGACGAGATCATGAATCAACTGATTAGTGACGATCATGTGATATCACTGGAAAAAGGTTTTATTCAAAGAAGTCTTATAACTCAACCCATTAATTATTATGTTTGCAAATCTAAATATAAATGTAGAAATATCAAAGTGTTCATCAATTATGCCATAATTATATACTTAACAGTCAATTCAATTCGACTAATTTGGTGCTTAACATTGCCTGATAATTACGAACATTTAATATATTTCGGTGACTTTACACAATGGTTAGGCGGTAAACGAATCAACTTTTTAATACCTATTATTATGCTTAATATGAACGCTTCTTATCAATCAATTATTTATTCATTGGCGGATAAGAAAGATTTGCTTTGGATTAAAATGTTTTCTGCGTTTAATGGTTAATTGTTTTGATTATTTATGAATAATGATTTTACATAATAATATAGAAACTAATGAGTTTTACATGTAAAATGCATGGTACAGTACTTTTAAAAATCCCTTTAATTATCCAGTAAATTATTATATCTAATTCCTATAAAAGAAAAGAATTATTAAAAGTTCTGTAATATATATTATATAAGTCTAAGTATTACATACATCTATGTATAACAAGTTAATTTTTCTTCGCTCGCTTTTTTCAATTTTTCAAAGCATTGTAATTAAGTTATTATTATTTTCAACTATACGAATGCCTTTATAATCAATACTCTATATAATTAACTTTCTCTTATATTCAACAATTTTTAATCGTCAAAAAATTCTATATACACATATCCGTTATAATCAAAATATTCGTTAAACAAATTAAAATTTATTAGTTAATTTTAATTACAATACATCAAAACTTATATTCAATTTTATTAAAGAAATATTTATAAAATTTAAGCCTAGTTTATTCAATTAAAATTTTTAACTTCTAAAAATTTAATTTTAAGTATTAATTTATTTTTATATGATTTCATACATACAAAAATTTAGATTATATACTATAAATTATTTCGAGTATTTTCTATATAAAATTTATAATTAAATTAATTTATATACATAATAAAATATATGAAATTACAGGTATTATACCTCCATTACAAGTGGGAATTTGGAAACCGAAAATGTTTAACAGTTTGTATAGAGATATTAAATCTTTGATTAAAATAAATACTATTTTAAATTATTTGGTATGGTTTATGTCTCTTACTTCTGTAATTTTATTGTATTTTATGAATAATAACTTTCTAAATAATAATGGATACGGATTTGTATGGATTTTAAATCACATAATTTGGTTTTTATATATGATTGGCATTCCAGGCGTCAATTTTTGCTATTTTCAAATTGTGTGCTCCTATTTGGTTATACGATTGGAAGAAATAAATAACATATTCATAGATTTAGCATCTCGTATATCATCGAAGAAAAAGAATTGGAGATCGAAAATTGCCAATTTCTCATTTTCAGAACACGACAATATCTGCTCAAAGATTAACGAATACAATAGGTTTTGGAAGAAATACATATTCTCCACATTCGTAACGTGTATACCGCTCTATAACTTCATATTATATCAGCTCATATTCGTGCCCATGAACTCGATAGCCTTCTTCGTAATGACGCTTCTATTCGTTTACCTTCTCTACACATCAATAATTGTTGCATTCTCTGCCGCATTGGTCTCCACCACAGTTCAAAAGCCATACATTAAATTAAATGCAATTAATTTGCTATCGCTTTCGATTCCTCGTCGCATAGAATTACAGATGATTATCGAGAGAATTAGCAGTTCGAGAGTCGGATTTTCGTTTCTCAACCTTTTCTTTATAACTCGAAAAATTATCATTGATGTAAGATTAATATAGATATGAAATTAATGCTAATTTATATTCTATATTTTATAACTTTCTATTTATCTGTCGCAACAATTATCATTTGGACAGATATTTATAGCTCTTGTTGGTTATTTCATCTTACTCTGTGGATTCTCGCAAACTTATTAATTTAATTGAAAATTTCTTTCACGTAAGACACATGAAAAAATTTTAATATTTTAAATATCATTAAAAATTCAGTTTAAAATTTCAGCATAAAATTTTTAAAATTTAGTTTGTATTACAATTTGTTATTATAGAACCATAAACATATGATCCATAAAAATACACTGGAAATCAAAATATCAATTCAGAAAATCATACTTTGTTAAAATTTTCTTTGTGTCATTAGTGGACATTTTCAATAACAAATTACTTTTACTATTGTGCACTACAAATCGTGTGGTTATAAAGATTATAAATTAAATTAATGGGTATTAAAATTAAATTTTCTTTATGCTTTAAAGTTATGCGGATCACGCTTAATATGAACCTTAACATCAAAACGCTTAATAATTATATTCTACACACGTATTTAATTTATTACTAGTTTTATTTTTAATAAAACATGAAAGAATGCTGAAAATGAATAAAATGTATTTTACTATTAAAAAGATTTTGAGTGAAATATATATTTTAATTTAAAAACTTTACAAAAAAATGTAATTCATACGCAGAATATATTTACATATGATTATATAAAGGTCATGCTATCATACAGACTCAACATAACTTAATTAAGTTTACAATTAATGTTAAAATTAAGCCCAAAAAATTACACTAATAATATTTAATATAATTAAGGTAATTAACGTTTAAAATTAATTTCATAAAACTTAATAAAGAATTAAAATTAGTCCCAATGGGTGTTCAGCTCTTTTAACCATTCATAATCTTCCGCAATATTTATATCAAAATCGTCGTCGTTTTCGGCATTAGGTATTTCTGTGTGGCGTTGAGTAGAGCTTATCTCATCAGAAATGGGCTCATCGTAATGATGATCGTAAGTTATAGCAAACTGTGATTCTGATTGAGATTTCTGCGTGTCTGACAATTGTTTATGAGAATTAGATTGACATTTGAGTAAAGACGTTAAAAAAGCAGGACCTAAGATCTCAATTGGTGGCAACACATGTGATGGCACGTTGTAAAACATTTCTTCAACTAATTTACTCGTGTCAACAACTGGATCCAAATAATTAGCCAAATCTTCACCATTAAAATGTTCTTTTTTCTGAGACTTATTGACGAGCATTAACGCGAGTGGTGTTAGATTTTGGTCACATTCCGACAAAATTATTTTTGTCTCAACAGATGCTTTACTATTTTGGCCCAAACTATATAATTCTTGTTTTTCATTCATGCAATAAAATCGAAAATATTCTTTATTTGTTTTCAAAGATGATTCACTGTCGGCATGTTTTTCATTCACAAATAAACAATAAATAATCTTTTCATTTTTATCTTTATTTTCAATTTGGGCACACCTAACAAGACTTTTATCATCGAGTTTTAAAAAATAAACAGTTGCGCCGATAGTATACGCTAAAATGTTATGCCATTTATTTAAAGCAAAGCATTCCAATTGTTCTTTTCTTTCGTATACCCATATAACTAAAACAAACAGGAGTTAAATTAAAATATTTTTAAATAAAATTAGAATATAGGATAGATTATGATTTTATGAAAATGCTTAGCAGTTATATATTAAATAAAATCAAAAAAATTAATTTACGTGATCGTCTTTATATATTCATATACACAATACGTATAAGTATATAGATATATAGATATACCTATATTAATATATAAAATTATTTATAAAAAAAAACTTTCGTCAAATTCTATTTTAATTTATGGTTTATTGATTTGACAATCATCGATAAAGTTTATATTTTGGAAAAAAGTATTTCATTAACCTTTTTATAGCCCATTGGGCCTCACTATTGATTAAAATAAATAAAACTACATAAATAGACACACGTAGTGTTTCCCCTATTTTTTAAACAAATATAATTATTAATTAATTAAATTTTACCATTTAAATCAATTAAATTCCATAAACGAATTAATCCATTGCCACTATTATGCCGACACTCAACAAAATAATGAGGTTTGTCGTCACCACCGAAGTGAATAAAATCAATTCTATCGTTGATCTTTGAAGCGTCGCTTTCATCAGAAAGAGTATCAATTAATTTTAAGCTTCCCACGTGACTAATGTCCCACAAAGAAATGACACAATTGAAGACAACTGCCAAAGTGGACGAATCACTTGACCAGTTGGCCAATGAGGGAACGGCGCTGTGGTTTAAATTTCCGATCACAGAACACTTCCACCATTTCTTAGCATTGCTTTCGCTTACATCCCATACCTTAAAATTCTTATCATTGCTTGTAGAGACCATTTTAGTTGAATTTGGCGCGTATTGAAGACAATTCACATCAGAGTTGTGCGGTAAATGAATGGTTGTATTCAAAACAAATGAATTATTTGTTAAAAACCAAAACTTAAGCCTAATCTCGGGAAGAGTTTCGAAATCATTGCGCATTTCAACGGTCGAGAGCCAGTCTCCGTCCTCACTCACAGATATTTTTGTAACTTCAGTATAAAACATGATTTTATTGTTTTCTCGAGAAACTATATTCTGCCCAACGATATCCAATTGGAATAACTGTCGCTGAGATGTGGGCGAATAAAATTGCAAATGACCTGTTCTGCCATTCAGTACGAGTGTATTCAACTTTTTATTCCAAACTAATCCTGAAGTAAATACGAGTTTTTTATTAGTATTTATGGTTAACTCATCAATAGATGAATAGATGGAAGTCATTGCTGAGCCGATAATCAATATACTATTGTCCTCATGAGAAGTAACTAAAAATTTATGGTTGGGATCGCAGGTCACGAATTTGATAGGCATTCCCAGTCGCGGCAAATAATTCTTTTCGCCCTTAAGATTGCCGGCAATATTCCATCGAACGAGAACCATCTCTTCGCCCACTGAATACAAATACGTGCCTTCGGGCGAAAAGCAGAGGTCGGCGACAGGCAATTGATGCCAATGCATCACAGACTTGGTGGGCCTAATCTGCTCCAAGAAGTCGTTGTACCACAAGATTATGCGACCCAACGTGTCTCCGGTGGCTATTATGTCGTCCGTCGAGTGAAACGCAACGCAACGAAACTCTTTCGTATTCATAATTAAATGTCTCATCTTTTCTATTCGTTTATTAATTGGAATTTTGTAAATATTTAAAACGTTTTGATAGACTTGAGCCAAATATTTGGGTGTATTGATGGGACCGAAAGCGACGCTATTTGTGGTGACGTTTGAACAGTTGGAAACCAAATCCATTCGATTTCTTTGTGAACACAAATTTCTGGTGCAGTAATGAAGTTCAACAACATTTTGCTTAACAGTAACAAAGAAAAAGTTGTGATACACGAGATAATTGGCGACAACTGCTTCGTCGTTAAGCACTTTCAACTGCAACTCATCTAACTTTTGATTATCGCTTAAATTCCAAAACACCACAAAACCGTCGCTCGAAGTGATGATCACTTCGTTATTGTTGTGTTGATTGAGTTGAAGTGAGACGATATGGCAGTTGTGGCCGAAAGCGTGTTGAGTGAGGAACGATCCGCTTTCGAGCGCATACCGACGCACGTGGCGGTCGTTGGCCAGCAATACGTGCTTACAGTCGCCGCTCAATATGGGCTTACAATTCAATAGCGAGTGTCCGCCAATTTGACACATCGACCACATTTTGCTCACTTTCTCCGAAAGTATTACATTCTCGTCGCAATCGATTTGCATTTTCATTAATTTGATTAATCCAACAATTAGTGATCAATATTAACGAAAACTGTTAACTCTTAGAAAAGCATGCTTTCAAACACATGTGCTTTCGTTGGCATTACTCAAACAAATGACGTCACACGTCAGACGCAGTCCTCTATGAGTGAAGTGCCAAACATTCAAACAAAATATGACTTTATTGATGTGTATTTACTAAATAATGTTTGATTTAATAAATTAAAAGCTAAAACATTAGTTAATAAATGATGGATTTGTTGTGCAAAGGGTCGCATATGGTTATCATAATAGACATGAACAGCAATAGTCTTCTCCTGAACGAGTCGTCCGTCTATTATCAATGGTTGGACTCAATATTATCGTTCGCTAATTCGCATCTCTTGATGTCATCGCTAAACAAGTTAACCATAATTGGATCAAATAGTTTCGAAAATAAAATACTTTATCCGACAAACGGTGACGACAAGCATATCGTGCAAAGTGAGGGTCAGTACGAGTTGTTCGCACACGTCATGCAAACGGTGGCCAACAGTTTGAAGTCGATGTCCGAGAAGGCGAAAGAGTTGTCCCAATCGCTGGTCAGCACGTCATCGCTGATGTCGGGCGCGATTGCGGTCGCGCTCTGTTTGATACAGAAGTTCAAACACAACTACAAATCGTCGCGCATTGTTATAATTAGCTGCAACTCTGACATAAGAAACTCATTTTCGTCTCAATACATGAATTTTATGAACGCCTTCTTTACGGCTCAGAAGATGGGAGTCGTAATCGACGCCTGCATTGCCGACGACGACAACGTTAACTACTCGTCTGCTGCGAGCCCTCACTCGGCCTCTATTCTACAACAAGCTTGCGATCTAACGGACGGCATATATCTAACGGTTCCTAATGTGTCCTCGTTTTTGCAATATTTGATTTGGTGTTTATTGCCTGACGTCGAGACCAGACAGAAGTTAGTATTACCACAGAAGAAGAAAGTGTCGCACATCGCCGCTTGTTTTTGTCACCGAAATCTGATTGACATCGGATATGTTTGCTCTGTTTGTCTCTCTATATTTTGCGCATTCAGTCCGATATGCTCGACGTGTCACACCATATTCAAGTTGGGTCCTCTCCCCTCCACCAAACTCAAGAAAAAGACTAAACCTAAATAACTACATTTATGTTATAAATATTTAATTGATTAATTCTAATATTTCTATTAATAAAATGACAATTTCTAATTTTTGTAAATTTTTTGATAGTATACTAACATAATTATTATTTTGCATATGAACTGAACTTTATAAAGTAGTATTTATTATATGAGTTAAATAATGATTACTAAGCTCCGGAATAATAGTCATGAAAAATCAGCCAAATAGACGTATATATAATCACAAATATTTATTGAAATAATCACTTAAATAATCATTAAAATAATATGTTTAAATAAATTTACGAATGATAATTAACAATTGGATACATTTAAAGTTATCAATAGTCAAATTATAAAAAATGTCAGAAGCCATGACATGATAAGTCGTTTTACTCAGTTCGACTTACTGAATCGAATGAAGGGGTCCTCTGGTCGAGGGGCGTGGCGGAATCTAAGGGGAGGGGCTAATTTTATGAGGAGTGGTCATTTAGGGTATCTTTTTACTCAGAATGATGTCCTGAGGGTATTTTTTTATGTTTAAAAGTTTTTTTTTGACTAAAAGTTAATGTAAAACATCAATTTTCTGTGAAATAGTCAAATATAGTGATAAATTTCTAAATATAGTCATGATTATATACGTCTAGTCATTTTGAAAATTTTCTTTAAAATAATCATTTTAGTCATTTAATAGTCAAATAGCATAAATTCCGGAGCCTAATGATTACTATAACCCAACGAGTTATAAAAACATTTGTATGGAATTTTTTCAAACAACATAAAATTCTTGTGATAATATGCACCTATGCTTAATACGTACTCAATTCATGCTTTATTTTGTTTTATTTTATTGAATGAGCTAAAAATTCAGGATATGTTGTCTTTTTAGCGGATACACTAAAAATTTTCGGTCATTAGTAAAATTAGTAAACATTATAATTCTAAATTAATAATGAATAAATTATCAGATTATTAGTCATGCAATAATTCAAAAGTAGTTAATTGTTGTCAAATTAAATTTGCGATTTTCTTCACGACCACTCTTTATTTTCAAAAAATTATCCAATGTTTAATAATATACAGATATACATGTATGTAAATTCTAAACATTTCAGAGAGTTTACATATTTCGTCAATATATTTATTCAGCGATTATTTATTTAAAAAAACAATTTTATGAATTAAAAACTAAAATGATTGCGTAAAAAATTAAAAGTATGATTAATTGTCAATAATATCAGTATCAAAGTTAAAGCTCATTATTTCTATAATTGAACAGAATTTTTCTCGTCAATGTGTGAGTAACACACGGAACTTGCTTTTTGCCGTTCATCTCCGGCTGATCGCAGTTCGACTCTTTGTAAATTGCGATTCTTTGGTTCACTATTGTGAGCATTGAGAGCAGATCATAATACTGCGCGTATTTGTTGAGCACATCTGTTAAATGATTTACAAACCAAGAACCCAGACTTGGGTGACGCCACGAGTAAAACCTGAACAATTTTTTAGTTCGATAATTTTCTAACTTAAAATTGATGAGTGACTTACCCCGACATAGTCGAGTACGCGATAAGCATATCAGCATAATTGGGAATTTTGAGCACTTTGTTGCCATCGGTCACATCGCGACATTTAAGCAGAACTCCATTGTCGTACTCAACTCCACGACACGCCTATTTTCAATTTCATATTTAATAATTTATAAAATCAAATTTGCTTTTTACATGAAACCTGGATTATGAATATTTTAGGCTTTCCAGCGAGTGATTTGCACGCCTCTCCAGTAAAATAACTAATAACCGACTCAATCATGTACTTGTTATCCTTAGCCCAAAGAAAGTCTCGATCGCCGTGAGTTAATATACAGCACACAAAACTATCATAATCGGTATGATCTTGTTTTGAAACTTGTAATTAAGTAAAACATTTCAGTAAATCATACACATATTAGCGTCTAAGCATAAACAATTTACTTATTGCCAGTTTGTCCATAACTTGACAACTGGTCAAGTCTTTCCAAGTTTCAACATTGAAACCCAAGTCGCGAAAACATCCGTGAAGAGCATTGGCATCGGCTGTGCTTCCCTTTCGCTCTGGACATGCCTTTTCGTCGTCGAACTTCTCGTGGTTTAGTATAACACATACGCCGCGATTCGAGTGCTTCATATTGTAATTGAGCGAATCGGGATGAACGTCGAGAGTGCCCATCGATGTCGAGCCACTTCGACGCCCTATACTGTCATTCGTCAATAGATTCATTTTTTAAATTAGTTCACTCTAAGTATTACAATCAAACATAATATAATAATAAACTCAATTAAATTTTTATAAAACTATTTATTTTATTTCTGTTAATATAAGAGAACAAAACACAAGTAATGCCATTAAATTGGGCTCACAATCAATAATTGCATTTCAAAATATAATTAAAATTATAAATTTTAATTAAATTATAAATTTATTTCATTAATTTTAAAAAAAACCTTATTATAGAACATAAAGAAAACCGATATAAACCATTAAACATTTAACAAAAAATGATGACTTACTTGAAAAAAGACTTGGCGTCTGTCTCTTCTTCAGTCTCTTCCGTCTCTCGAGTCGCCTCTTCTGCGTCTTCAAAGATGTCCTCGTCTTCAGTCTTGCCATCCATTACTTTGATCTCGTTTTCCTCTGAAACATTCAATACGTAAGTCAAACGTTTCTCATTTATTATTTCTATTATAATTTTAAGTATTTATTTAATAAATAATAAATAATTATCAGTTTTATAGTAAACTTTTGAGTTCTACCATCAAATTTTGCAAATCATAATTCGTATTTAATTAAAATAAAATAATTAATAAAAAAGAGTAAAAAGAGAGCAAATTCTATACATTAAAATGTAAATATTATTTAAATATCAATATTACCACTCATTTTTCAAACAATTGATTGATTATCGCATTAATAATTAATTCGATCAATGATTAAATGCAAAGTTAATACTTAAGTGTAACAATGATATGAAAGACAGTTTTGGGACGCACTATAAAAGTGAAGAGTGAGTGCAAACTTCATAAAAGCATTTCATCACATCATATAACACGCGTCTGCTTCACACTTGCATGAGTCACGACTCACGCGTCACACATGGCTGTGACATCACTTTAGTCCAATGAGGTGTGAATAACTTTTAAATCAGATTTTTTTTATCAATTCGTTCACTATTTTCGGGCATTTAATTAAATACTGATAACATGAGTTTTTACGTAAATAAATAAATGCAATCATAAATTTTCTTAGATATTGTCATAAATTGCACTCATATGTGGCAATTCATGCTTAATAGTATAATTTTGTGCGAAAACTCAAATAAATATTAATTAATTAATACATGATTTAATGATTTCTTAAAAATTATATAAAATATTTGAAAAAAAATTCTTTTTTATTCTGTCTTAAAATTAATTTTTATTATTAAAATAGAAATTCTTAGATTTAATCTATTTTAGGAATTTTTATATTAACTAAAATTTTTGCAATAACTTGAAAATCGAAAAACTTAACAAACTTTTAAAATTTGGAAATTAAGTTTATTGATATCATATATAATTAAATATTTTTTAATTTCTGAAGTATTCCTTAAATTGAATGTATTTTAATGCATAAACTTAGTCACATAGAAGTGACCTGTAATGCATTACAGGTCACAACAAGATTCTTATATGAGGTTATTTAATAATTGATATAACATTAGTCAGCATATCCTTCTTTAGTATAAACTAATATTAATGTCTTGTTATCCGATCGACTTTTAAAATATTGATTAATTTTACACACACTATGCACATAACATTTTATTTATTTTGAGTTTTAAAAATGCTTTCTATCATTATTTTACTAGAAATTTGTTTAATAAACTTTTCAATTGATTAAATTTAGTATATATAATATATTGTTATGATTTATTATTAGAAATAGATATATAAAACTAATGACAACCACTGGAA
>JAQIYA010000970.1:0-15366 GCA_034699355.1 Microtritia minima | reverse complement strand
AGATTTTTCGTTACTGATAACAACTCGCTAACATTAGTTGCCACACGCTTTATAACAAAAATTATTTTGAGCTGATTTATTATTCAATAATGAATTGGTGTATAAGAATATCATATGTTTGAAATTCTAAATTATAATGAATTATATATTTTGAATCATATATTCTCAAGGAATACATGTGTTGTGTTGTGTTGTGTTACATAGTAATACTGTATGAGCACAGAAAACTTCTCACTTGTGAAACCTTGAATTGAAATCAATAGATAAAAGTACGAAATTTATTTAGCATAAGAAATTACAAAATATTTAATAGGGTTTCAAATTATATGAAATAAAATGAATAACACTAATTTTGTTATAAATGTTTGCATTGTGTAAAATGTTTGAAAAATATTTGAGATGTGAAAACATTTCATTTGAATGAAACCCTATTTCTTATCATTTTAATCCTTTGCATGCCTTCAATATAAAACCTTTACAAATAAGTCGTCAAAACTAGTTTTAGTGAGAAGTACATTAATACATAATTTTTAATCGATTATAATTTGTTAATTAGTTTTAATAATACTAAAATGAGTGACAAAAAAAACTAAGTATATAAAAGTGTGCTTTTATTGTTAAGCGCTATTTTGTAAATTCAACTCAACCTAATCCAACTAAAGCGACACATAATGATTACTTCATAATCATAGATGCAAATGGTCAACATTCCAACATTTACTGTAATTTTGTTTCGCATTAATAAAAATTTAAGTGTCAAAAATTATCACCCTTTGTAAGTGAACCAAAAATGATTGATCACTCTGTATGAACGAGTATAAAACATTGTTAATATAAGTCCGCATAAAATGTCAACTTTTGTTGAGTGCACTTCATCTATAAGTAATAATAAAATTTAAATAAATGAAAGTTCAAATATATCTTAAATTCTCAATAAATTATAATTCGTCTTTTAAAACCTTATTATTGTTATCATTATTGTACTTTAGAACAATTATAAATCTTAAAATGTTATGAGAGTCAGAATAGTAAACTTCTGTAAACACCAATTTCACAATTCATTGACCACTTATCCAACTTTGAGCATATTTTACGAGTTAAAAGAGTGTCCCAAATGTGAATTACTTTGGCTCACACTTTCACTATTTATCATGACATGCAAATGCAAATGTATATAACGAGAAAAATTCTTCCTAAAAATTATGCTTAAGTGGCGTAAGAAATGGAAATACATGTGTGCTATTATTATTGAATTTGAATACAAATGTTTGTAACTCAACAGTTAAAAAACATTATTGCAACGAAGACACGCACACTCAATAAAACCCTACAAATCATAATCAATCAATAATTTTTTTTTAAAAATTTTCAAATAGAACAAAATAATTTTTAGCAATGTATTGAAAATAATTTTTTAAAAATCGAGTTAAAGCTTAGATTTGACAAGAATTTGATCAGAAAATAGTTAGACCTACAGATTGTGTTCACTTTTGCAAAAGTGATTTTATTGATTGATAGAAATTAAAAACAACACATTCTTTAAATGCAAAACATTTCGTGTATAAGAGTATGTGTTATGTCATGTATGTTATACTGCACTGATATTTTCTAGACATGAGTTCGAATCTGATTAGAAGAGACAAAGTCTCTCGTGTTGTATACCTTTCTAAAGCCCATTAAGCTTATGAGTTATTGGTCACTGCAATCGTTGCACACTTAAATTAACATTTCTTTCACTATCTTTTAAGAAATAATGGCGTTTGCTTTGCATTTTTATTGTAAATATTTAATAAACAACTAATTATCTGCTAATTTATATTTAATTTATACATTTTCAATATTATTTTGAACTCTTGTGACCAGATCTCAATGTTTGCCGGCAGATCTGCCGGTATGGGCCTGTTTCTCCCGTCTCCCGGCAACCTATACCGGGAGGCTGTAAGCTCACTGTAAACTCCTATAAATTTTAAAAATTTGTATCGTATGTCTATAAACCCCAATTCCACCAACTATTTCTTGATCCCCCAAACTTTTGAACCTTCTTTTCTTTTAACCCCTTATTCGTTTGACCTCTTCCCTGATCCGTCATACTTTGACCCTATCAACTCATGTCCTTATCTTGCCATGATTCTGGTAAAACCTTTTGACCTCCTTCGACCTGTCTGTCACCCTTTACAACCCTCGACCCCCTCATACGACTCAGTTCGTCAAACTGAGTTGAACGACATATAACATGACAGTTTCTGACCATTTTTTCGGGACCTCCCGAACTGGCCACTCCCGCAGCCACCCGATACCCCCTCGGGTTGAGGATTCGACTTAATAATGATTGATTCATAGCTCATTCATAGGTTCATTTTTTGCAAAAATTTATTTAATTTTATAATCTCTTCTACTTTATATACTCGAAAATCTAGGTCTCAGGCTTTAAATAATTATGACTTATGATACCATAATTAAATTATAGTTAAGTATTTATTTTAAATTGAAAATAAGTTATAATCTAAACTCGCATTTAAATTTTGATATAATAAATTCTATTGTTTTATTTTAAACTTAATTTGAGTAAATATACTTTCAAACATTTCGACATATAGTAAAGTCGGGAATGTATCACATGAAGTGATGCTTTATATGAAGCAAATTCATAAACCAAAATCCATGTCTCATAGATCTAATGTTAAAAAAGAATCATTGATATCAACTTCAATGATATGAAGTGTTTGTTATGAACTGCAACACTGACTGTTTAGAAAATTTCTTTGCTAAAAACTTTGCATAAAGTTAATGTGCGAGTTTATAAATCATCATTAAAACTAATAATCAAGAAATGTTAAATTGAATTTTTCACAAGGATTGTGATATTTTTTTTAAAAATGTATATAATTTTACAACTTATTTTATAAATATTTACATAATTTATAATTATTAGTTTACATATTATCATTTAAAAGACTTTTTAAAAATTGAATAACTTGTACAATAAATTTTAAATAAAATAAAAGTATACATCACGTCAAACATTTAATTATATTAATTGTTTATAAAATATGCAATCATATAATATTTAATATTTATTTTTCTAGTTTTTAATTGTTTAACTCAATCATGAAATAACACCAAACGTAAAGCAAACAAATAAAAAAATTTAATCGAACCTTCGAAATATGCTTATTTTTTGAGAAAATATAATATTTTTCGTCCACTAAAGAATTTATAATAGAATTTTGTAGCATTTGTGGCTAAACTTATTGTGATAAATATAAAGATAAAATATAATAAGAATATCAATGAAACTAGAATTAAATAAAAGATATGCGTATCCAAGAAAATATAAAAAACTAATTGATAATTTTGTAATGAATGAGTCAATAATATATATATAAATGATAGTCATAATCATTGAGTCGTAAAACTCAATGCTGACCGAAACTCCTGTATATTGTAAACTATTTATACTGACATTACTAGTGTGAGTAGTGATAACAATTGTTTTCACTCGAGAAATACTAGTCTGACTCTCATAGATTTATGATTCTTTTATAGTACAGTATGATTATGATAATAATGGTTTAAAAACCACTTATAATTTATTAGAATTGTTCTGATATTTGAATATACTTGTTCATACAGCATAAAGTAGTCATATATTGACAATGCACATATGAATATTAACAATGTACATATGCATAACAATGTACATTAATTATTGGTTTAAGCTAACAAATTTTAAATTATCTATTATTCAAGAAGTATTTCGATGTTGACATTATTGAATATTGAATTAATTTGATTTCCTTTCATTTTCTTTCCTTTTCTCATTAAAATTTAATAAAAATAAAATAATATCTATGGTCAAATAAATTTTCAATTTTGCTTATATTTATCTAAGTTATGGTTTCCAAATTAATAAATTGCATTGTTATTAGTTTATCTGAATATTATTGATATAATTATTAATATTAAATATTGAGCACATAAATTATTCATTATTTGTTGTGACTGAAAACAACAGCATTTATTAAATTTTCAAATAAATAAACAACAAAAATATTATTGCCTAATATTTTTGAGTTAACCAACTGAATAAGGGTAGAAAAATTATTAAAGTAACTTTTATTTTTGAATATAAAGGTTTAATAAAATATATCATATACGTACTATTTATTAATAAAAACATATATTACTCAATATAAATGTTAAGAAAAAAAGATTTTAATGTTTGTTGTTGTTGAAAGACCATTATAATCTTACAATCAATCAATACTGAATAATACTGTATTTGATAAATAATTAATAATGTTCATCATTTTAAGCAAATCTAATTTTTTTAAAAATTTATCTAAAAGCCAATTTAATATACAAAATTAATAAAGTATACTAATAAAACAATAATTTAAATATAGTCTATTTAATGATTAAAACTTATGAGTATAATTGGTTTTAAAAAAATTAAAATTGGTCTGTTTTAAAAAAGATAAAGATCAGGTAAAATTATAAAAAAGTAATCATTTATGTTTAAAAATCTATTATAGACTAATTATATTAAAGAGCGGATATTCCAAGAAAGTTATGATTTTTAATATTTCAGATACGATTTCAGATTAAAATTTCAATAAAGCCATAAAATCTTGTACACATATTTTTGCACAGGATTTAAAAAACAATTAAAATAACGGTGCTGTACAAAACATTTGCGCTAAAAATTTTAAATGACTAAAAATTTTATTAATATGTTAAAATATCTTAATTAGAAATAAAGGTCTATAAATATCGAATTATTAAAAACTAACAAATAAATTTAAAAATACAAAAAATCGATATAAAAACCAATAAAAATGTTATATAAATCAATCGATATATTACAATCAAAAGTTATAATTTAAATTTAATTTATTAAATAAAATTTAAAAGATAAAAATTGATAATTCAGCTTTAGATGAATGTAAATTGTTTTAAATTAAAAAACTATTTACATAAAAGTGTATATTGCGTTTGATATTGCGAATATTGAAATCATATAATTTAATTCACCACTACATTAATAGCACCTAAAAAGCACCGGTTTTTAATGTTATCAATCAAAATATGCATAGATCACAGGTTTTCGTATATTTAGCACCGGAAAATCCGCTCTTTGAAAATTAAAAAATAATTCTATCAAAATTGAAATCTAAATTGGATTCGATTAATTACAATTTAAGTATTTTGAATGCAAAACTACATCTATAATTGGTAATAAATGTTTACAGTTTATTGATTAATTTTGGACAATTAGAGAATACATAAAATCAAAATTTTTTATTTCCGCAAGATTTCTCATTAAACACATAACAAAATATCATCAATAAGTTTTAATCATTATTTAGTTAATTTAATTTAATATTTTTCATTTTTAGGTAAAAATTCTTAAATTTTTATTGCTAAAAGTTGTATTGAAATGATTTAAGTTTATAGAAATTCCCACTTATATATCAATAATTTACAAGCCATTAAAATTATAAAGCTTTTCATTTTATAATTAATGTAAGCAAAAATTTATCATTTTCGAAGACATCTTGCAAAATCAAAATTAAAAAACTGCCACAATTGACATTCTGATGGGTCACACGAGTGCCCGCAGGCTCGGCCTGAATTTCATTATTAATTCGGCTTTGACCGGCTTTAAAAGTCGGCTTTCATTTTAAAAATGACTAACTTTATGATATTTTATGAATTAAAGTACAGTATTTTCTTTCATATAATTTTCAAAACTCACTTAAGATATACATAGAGTGATCGTTTACGGTCAGCTGAAAAATTTATCATTGAAAATCAAATTGTTTGAAATTTTTCAGTTGGCGATCATATTGGATTAAATTCGGATAATTGTATTTATGACCGTAAGCGACCAATTGATATACAGATTATAATTAATGTAATGTCTTTTTTTGATGGTCACCACCACTAATTGAAGCTGCAGATGGCATCGATGCATAGTTACGGATTTGATGCAATGCGATCAACTGATTGGGAAATGAAGTGTGACCAGTGCTCGACTTGGAGACATCCATTGCTGATTTGACGTCCATGCCCGACATGCCACTGGCAGTTGCCTTAGAGAAGCCAAACGAGTCGTAAGGGAAATATGCGGCCGCCACTGCATTCCTGGCCGCCGTACTGCCGCTGAGCACACCTGCCGTCTGGATGGGCGTGAATGCGGACGCCGACACGGATGTGGTGGTCTTGGGGTCGATATTGTACATGAGCTCGTCCGTAGACCTGCCGTTACTCGTGCCGCTCAAGTGCTGAGCGCCGAGTCTGTGTTGGTCCAGCTCTGAACGTGAATAACGAGATGACGCGTTTGATTGCTCGTTAAGAACCGATCCCAAGCATGCCTGCTCTGCCTGATGGTGATGATGATGGTGGTGAAGGTGAGGTTGCAGTTCAGACGTGCAATCGGAAGGTGCCGAAGGAGGGCCACCACTGGCGCCAATGGAAGAGCCTTTAGTCCAGTAGCTCTCGCTGGCCCTCAACAGACCGGACCGCTTCTCCATCCTATCGGCATGTTTTTGCATATGCTTTGCTAAATAGGTTTCCTGTGTGTATGATTTACCGCAATATTGACAAATGTGAGTCTTTAAATGTTTCGATTCTTTATGTTTTGGGATGTGTTCCAAGAGACTGGTCTCATCAGTAAAGCATTTGTAACAACTGTTACATTTATAAGGCTTATCTGTCTGATGACATCTTGAATGCGATTGTAAGTTTGAAAGTTGTGAGAAAGCTTTATTACAGCCGGGATGACGACATTTATACGGTTTGTCACCGGTATGGGTCCTAATATGTTGCTGCAAATGCGATAATTGAGTAAATTTTCGTTGACATATTTCACACCGGTATGGTTTGATGCCTAAATGTATGCGAGTGTGTTGAGATAAGTATGAAGAGTTGGCAAATGCTTTTGAGCACTGCGAACACTTATATGGTTTCGCTTCTCTCATATGAATTTGAGTGTGCAATTGCATGTCAGCTTTTGAGCCAAATATCTATATCATTCATTCAAATTAAATATTTTCATTAATATTTATTAAATACTCAACAAATATAGTTTAAAATCTTTTAAAAAAATATAATTGATTATACAATATTATCAATAGATACTTAAATAGATGAGAATATATGTGATTGTAATTTGGGGACAAAAATGCATCTCAATATTAGAAGATAAGACAATTTTGGAAGATATGTGCCTTTCTCTCAACTGAAGAGGAGTGCACACAAAAAACAAATAAATATACGCACATTTCAAATCCATAAGTTATCTTTGGTCTGAGTCTCAAACTGAGTCTCGAGTCTTAAAATGCTAAATAAGTTCGTTCGTAAAAACTCGACTGAATAGTTACTATAGCAAGACATTTCTTTCAACTGATTCAGACTGATTTTTCAAGTATTAATCTTTTAAAATTTAAATAAACTTATACTAACAACGAAACAATAATTGTTAAAAATGGTTATACAAATTTACTTATTTGTTTAATTGCCGTAATGAAGATATCAATTCTAAAAGACTCGTAAATTTAAATATGGTATAATAAGTTATTATGCCATATTCAGGACACCTCAAATTCGGGAGTTGACAGGAATTAAAAGTCAATTTTATTACAATAAACAATTGCATTACAATTCAAGTGCAATACAAGTTAAATTTTAATTAGAATAATTATTTTAATAAGCATAAAATTTTCAACATTCTAACAAATTAAATCATTTATCAATTAACATATCTTTAAATTGCTAAAAACATCTTTCAAAATCTCAAGAAGCAAGTGATGCAAACATTGCTTTTAAATGATATTCTACTGAATTAATTTTCGAAACACAAGTTTAAGATCTGGATTCTAATCTAAACATTTGTTTAATTTATTTAAACAATATTCCGAAATCTGATGCGTTGATTAACTTTGTCTTTATCATGTGTATAATTAAAATTGATATGTTTATCAAAATAATACACATTATGTATGAACACATTTATTATTAACTAAAGCAAAATCATTATTATAACTGTTGATTCTGATGATTTGACTGTTGATTTGCGTTTTAATTTAAAAATCCAGGACATCAAACAATTTTCAAGAATTCAGGAGAATTTAAGTTAATCTTAAAATCTTCCATTATATGTATACTTCTGTTTTATATAAGTTATATTTCCTATATTTATAAAAGAATTTAAGGTCTATAAATAACAATAACTCAATAACATAACATTAACATGAAATTACAATTCGATAATTAGGAGCTGGTCTTTAAATGGATACCCAAAATTTATTTGTATAGAAACAATACATTGTTGTATTTGAAAAAATATTAAAATAGAGTAAATTCGGGTAAAAACTGCCAGAAATCGTTGATACCTAGTTATAAGGCACAAAGAAATAGTTTGATAAATTTTTAACTTTAGAAAAATTTTCTCAATAATAAAGAGCTATATTTAACGACCATTTCGTTAACATAAGTTTTGACAGTAGATTTGGTATAGTTATATAAGATTATTTAAGCAAAATTTCTTTACATTTTAAAGAAATATTTTGCAAAATATAGAAATCTTCCTTCTTTTCGAAAATTTCTAAGTAAAAATCACTTTAAATTTACTTAAAATTTAAAACCATTTTACAATAGTTTAGACTTGTAATTAAAAAGTCGAGCTTTCCCTAAACATACACACTTAAATTAAAACCATTTATGAGATCAAAAATTTGAGAAACATTAATAAAAATATTATCCATAGTTTCTTCGGACTCGCAAATATCTTCAATTTCTGTGTTGCCATCAGAATTAATATGAGAAATGTCATTCGAAAGGATTATTAAGATTTTTGAGATGTTATTTTTCACATTTACATATTTCTCAAAATTAGCATTTTCTAAATTCATATGATTAAGTAATTGATACTTAATTTGACAAACTAATAAAAATAATTAACCAAAAGAGTCTAAAATATAGTTTGTGTCGGTCAGCATAAAGTAAATACAGTTTTATTAGTATCATTTGGTTTACAAAGAAATATTCGCGTAAATCAAAATCGTTATTGTTATAAGAAATCGTTATAAGAATCGTTATAAGAAAATAATCCGAAACCAAAATGTTGCCAAAATTTTTAACATTAGAAGAATAGAATTTCAATTTTGGGCAAAATTTTATTGTCTATATCCAGGGATTGTCTGAATCCGAGATGACAAAACCGAGTACTAACTGTATAATAATTCGTAATTTCCAATGAGTAGACTTGCGTACAACAAATACCGAAAAATCAGACAATCATAAACATCTCAATTTTAATTGACACACGTTTATTTAAATTACGATTATATCATAATTTCCAATTTGACAGACCATTGAAGAATTAAGGAATGCTACATAACTATACATTAAATTAGGAACAATGAAAAACGAATTGATTTATTTCTTATATGTAAAGCTAATGAAAGTATTATAAGTTTGTCAAAAGTTTGTGAGATTATAGTGCGCTAACAATTGAGTATGCATTCAATTTGAAGCTTAGAATTTTCATAATTCAATTATTCAGTTTTATTCTTCTTAAATTTTGTGTCTTAATCTAAGATTAATTAAAAGACAAGCAAATAGAGATAAGTAAATTCTAGCCAAAACAAATTGTGACGAAAGTCTGTCCATAAAATTATGAAATTATGATTCTCATCACTAGACTTACGTAACATTATATCCAAAGCACTTAAACAGAAACTCTTTAATTCTATTGTCAAAAGTTTAGTTTTCGTTTTAAAATTATATTTCCAAAAATATCTGGTGAGACAGACCATGAATTACGAATCATTTGGGTTATGTATCCCTATTTTATGTAATAAACAATCGATTCAAAGGTGTATAGAAAAGAATATCTTCTGAAAATTTTAATTTCATTTGTTCAAAAAACATGACACCTTATGCGATATATTGTTTTGGTCAGATTTATTACAATTCACTATTCATATATGGTTTACATATATGGTTCAAATATAAGGATATAATATGTGAAAGTAAATAAGTAAGTCCTGCAAATATGCCGCAAACGAGACTAATTGAATAATTTTGGCATCTTATTGAATACGAATATTTAAAACAGTTACACAATCCAAAAAATATTAATGAGATGCGAAAAATCTGGTCAAATATGAGTAAATTGGTGGCCAAGAAATATGTGCACTCTTTATGGAAGGCATAAAAAGTAGATTTGGCGCAAATTGCGATAATGGCGTATTTGCAACATTCAAAAATTAATTTATTTAATAATAGTCTTGCTTAATAAATTGTTATTAAAATGTTTTAAAACAAACTTTTGGCCGCTATCCATAAGCGCATATTAAAGCAAAATTAATGTTAAGATCTGAATCAATCGAATCAATGGAATGGGCATACAATTGAAGTACAATTGAAGTAGAATTATAAAAGTGACATACTTGAGGACACATTTTGCATTGATATTTCCTTCCCGTGCCATTAGTCGCGGGAGCACTTGACAGAGTATTTGAGGATTTAACAGGTTGTGGCACAACGAGCATTTGCTGTCCAGATGGTGGACTGCTATTATGATGAGAGCGATTAGCGCTGGCATGACTACCGTACAAATTGTGATGCAATGATGGCGATGAGTCTAAACCACCAGAACCGGAACGCCCTTCTTCACCATTATTGTTATTCGGGCCTAATTAAGCATTAATTAAGCATTAATCAACTTACATGAACGCTATCTTTTCAAATATTAAATTATATCTAAACTTTAAGTGATACTCGAATTACTTGAAGCGCAGTTAATATTGAGCTCTCGTGTTATGCGTATGTGATATATAAATAATATTATTTAAATTATTAAAATTATCACTATTAATGGCATTGCTTTTCATAACATTTACACAAACAAACGCTAAACAAATGTGTTAAACATTAAGCATATAATTGATTAAAATAAAAACATAAATAGTAATGAAGTGACATAATCGACAAAACTGAACACAACTGTGAACAAAGTGAACATAACTCTCTTACCATCTGTAGATAAAAGAGACTTGAATTTTGGTTGATATAAAAAATTCTTCAGTTTGAACAATGATATCACAGGTGTAGCGGTTGCAGTGTTACACGCGTTTTGGCGTTGGTTTGGCTCAAAATTGGCAATAGAGGCACAATTGCTAGCGGCCAGAGAGCCGCTAATTGAGATCTCTTTTAGATCCATCATTTTAAAGATGATCAGACGAACACAACTATCGTCAAACACTCATTTCATGGACAACACCTCGATTAACACCTCGATTACGGTTAATGCAAACCCGTTCAACGGTTCGCTCAATTCACCCAAATTATCCTATTATGACTATTACGAGATAAGTAGCGAATCTTATGTAATCTCACTGCGATAATGTCTCATAACTAATCGATATCATGTCTGAAAGTTAATCTTTAAATCGCACGTCTCAGCACTAAATCGCTATCAATATCAATATTCAATCACTAAAGTGGCCATAAGTGCTATCAAATAAAGTTAACAATAGTTAAGTGACTGTGACTTTCTTTAATCGTACTCATCTCTCTTGCTATTTAAGATAAAGTGATAAGAGAGGGAGAGGAGGAGTGAGGGGAGACGAGGGAGAGAGAGAGTAAGAGAGAGAGAGTGTGTAAGAGAGAGTGAGAGAGAGAGTAAGAGAGAGAGAGAGAGAGAGAGAGAGAGTGTAAGAGAGAGTGAGAGAGAGAAAGGTATAAGTATAAGAGAGTGTATGAATAGTGTTCATAAAAAAGTATGAACGGCTTAAAATAGCATCACATGAGCATTGAAAGAGCATTGAAGGAGCAGGAAAAAGGACTACAACGAGGTGTATAGCAAGCGAGTCTGTACGGCATAGCAATGAATAGTCATAAACATAATATAGCTATGGTCTGGTATACGTTGGTATACGCTCTTGGATTGAAGCTCAATATGTGTTCAATACCTGACTCTTCCGTCAACAAAAGGCAACACAGGGAATGACCACTCGTACAGAAACACGTCTCCCAACACTAGTTTGAGCGCACAAAAAATCATTGTCTGACTGAATGTAATATTTGGCGTACAATATTCGCAAAGTGATGGCAACTCCCTGTACAGCATTCGTTAGCATTCGTTCTCATTGTAAAGTAGCTCTTAGTTGGTATGAGTTAGTATGCGTTAAAGTATGGCAGAACAGAGTGAGAAGTGCTCAAAGGGTTGGGTAGGAATAGAGCCCAAGGACGTCGTCATAATCGCCAAGTGTTGCGACTCTTTGCAGAGTTAGTGTTAGCGAGCGTTAGCGCAGAGTTAGCGCAGAGTTGTGCACAATTACGAATTACTCAATCAATTAATGCATTTGTAAATATAACTAATTTCCAATTTTTACTTTTTCGTGTCATTGATAACTTTTTTATCTTAACTATATTATAATTTCAAATGCAGCTATATTTGAATACCTGACCATCAAGTTTATAGCGTTTACTATTGCGCTCAACGTTTTGTGAATTTTTCTATTTATTTAATACTTTAAAATTTCTCGCTCTTATTTGATTGCATTCAATTAAAGAATTTTAAACAAATATGTAATCAATACCACTATTGTTTTACTGGATTTAGTAATTTGTTTAATATAATTAATTTAAAGTCTGCATATTAAGAAGAGTAACTGTAAAGTTTTCATTACGTAATTATATGCGGATCCCTAATTGTTACCCCTTTGAATCCAACGCAGACATGAGCAGAGAGCGGCACAAAGGCCTGCGGCTCATCATCATCATCATCGTCGTCATCAACTATACTGCAATACATACATGCAATACATGCACTTTCGATTGCCACCCATAAAACTCTTTTAACTCTTCTAACACAAGCGCAACCCTTTCACTACTATTCATACTATTCATTATGTGCTTTCAGTGCATGTCTACGAGAAAAGAGTTTGAATACTAAAACTAAAACTAACACTACATTGTTCACTATTAAAGCACGCCATACGCCATATGCGTTTCATACCAGTACTAATATCGATATTTAACTATTAGAAAATAGATTTTTGCTAAACTTGAATATTCACTAAATATATCAATTGTATTTCTAAACAATTTTACTGTATTTAAAGATAACATTGAAACCATTTTAGGTTATAGTCAACGATGGGTTTTATGTACAAAATCTAGAAAACCAAAATTCTTATAATTGTAATCAATGTAAAGTAACATTGAATTTTATGTACATTGGATTTTATGTACATTTTAGTTTTATGTACGCATTTCTGAAAACCAAAAGCTAAAAATAAGGGAAAATTGCTATGAATTTTATGTACAAACTAAATATAGTAATTGTTAACTTTGAAATATTCAATAAATGGGAAAGTTTATTGCTGTGATAATTGATCCCAAAATGAATACAATCAAACAATCAAACCTATGTATATTTCAAAACTAGCAAACTTAGTTTGTATTTTAGAAATTAGCTATGAATTACTAAGTAAGTGATCAAGAAATTGTTGAGCAAATTTAAACTAATATTGAAGATATTAATGAATATACTATTGAATATAACATAGATTATAATATTTCGGTATGCAAAGCATTCGATAGTATCATGACTTTACATCATTTTGCCAAAACGAATGTATTGAAACTCTAACACAACTTTCACAAATGCATACAAAATTAATTTCAAATCAATGTAATAATCTTAAGCAAACTAAAATCGCTAACATTTTTCAACAGTTAAAAACATAAATACTAATTCAACTCATTAACAATTTAATTTGATGTTTATTTGACTCTTGTAAGCTTATTCAATATAAATAGTTTTTTTGCAAAAATTTCGATTTTATGTACAAATTTTCAAAATTTTAGCCGTACATAAAATCCATCGTTGACTGTACTATACTTCATACAGATTAACATCAATATTCTATGTATAGAGTAATTAAATCACTTACTTTTACCGAGAGAATTGTGCTGATTTTCGGAAGTTAGTTTTGGCTGTAAACGTTCAAATATGAGTTAATAAGAGCTTAATAATTATTTCGTTACGATAAAATTAAATAACATAAGACAAAATTGAAATTTAAAAAAGGTATTACATTCTTAATTATTTCTTATTTTTATTGCTATACATGTGGGCCTAAATTTGGAATTAAATGTCGGGGCATATAATGAAAGATGAAATTATAAAAGTAAAACTTATTGTTAGCGTGAGAATTGAATTTTACTAAATATAAGTTAAAAGGGATTTTAGAAATGCTAACTCGCGGTGAAGAACAAGATTTGCGTTGCAAACGATCTTTTTTTCATATTAGCAGGAGTTAGAAATAATATGTCTTTAGGAGAAGAGATCTTTTTAGGCGACAATAGCTTGAGAAATGGTAACTCCCATACAACACGCACACATGTCATTAAATCGCAATTAAATATTGAGGCAAATATTTCTTTCTCTTAAGTATAAACGCATTTAAAGGCCTTCAGCAGTGTTCACACTCACCTCAATCGCTCCGTTCCACATGTAATGAACAGCTGGGTTGTCAACGTGTTGGGCCGCGTGTTGGGCCGCGTGTGCGGCAGACGGCACGTGATCGGCCATCACTGACACCCAGTGCACCAGACCCGAGTTGGGCGAGACGGCGCGGCCCGAACTCGGACCGGAGAGCGGCGGTGTGCCGACCAGCGACGAGCCGCCAATGTTGCCGATGCCGACGATGCCGCCGCCGATGTTGGCCCCGATGCCACTGCCGGCAGCCTTACCATGAACCGAGTCCGGTCCTCCCGGCCAGACGAGCGCCGCTTTCTGTGGACGGGTTACGGATGAGTGGCTTATCAATAGTGACACTTAATGACACATATAATGGCATACGAAACGATATAACGATATAAGGGTATGATATGAACGCAACGCTAAGCACCTTCACTGAGTACATGGCATTTGGAGCGCCGACTACTCGGTTCGGACTCTTATTAAACAGACCAAAGTGGCAGTTGTGACGATTGGGTGCCGACTGAGAATCACTTTCACAAACAACCTCTTGCTTGATATGTCTCGCGTAATAGATGTGTGGCACAGAAAAAGCAACGTTTTCATAATCATGAACGCTATTGTCGAAGACGTGCGAACTCAACACTGACTCATTGGTCGGATGCATGTGAAGCGCTCCGACGGCGCCGACGGCTCCGATCGGTCCGATCGCGCCGACAAGCATTGCACCGACATTGAGATGCGGTTAATGGCACTCACTCTCCCTTTCAGTCAGACAGCGTTAGGCAGCGTTAGGCAACATTAGTGAATGGCCGATACTTAAGAATCAACTTAACCGCACCGATAGTAAGAATAGTTATGAGATA
>JAQIYA010000969.1:0-15395 GCA_034699355.1 Microtritia minima | reverse complement strand
CCCGTCCCGCCTAAAAATTGGTCAATCCCGTACCCGTACCCGTCCCGTCCCGTCGGGAGCCGTTTTCAATGTCTATTTTGAACCAGTATTCGGTGTGTTATCAATAGTATTAACAAATAAATATTTATTAATTATTTAAATTTAATAATAAATAAATTATTATAAACGATTTACTGAATATTCCATACATTATTAAATGTAAAAAAGTTATAAAAATGAGTTCATATATTTTATGTTATATAACGCCTGAATAATTATAAAAATTTTGATGACATTTCACTGAGGATTTTATTATATTAATAGTGTTGAATAAATATAGTTTTTTAGTTAGGATATGAAAGTCTAATCAAATATTTATCCAAACGAAATTAACGGATATTAAAACAAAATGCTAAATGAGTTTTCAAAACATTCATTAATATTTTATGACAAATTATGGAAAAAAATATCTAAAGTATTATCATTTTTATTACTGATATTTGAATAGTTTATTTTTAGTTTTTCTATAACATAACGCAGAATAATTTTGTCTTTCATTAAAAAAAACTAATTAATGCATCGAAATTTCGCTAAAAGTTTTCGCAAAAAGCATATTTAATTTCTTTAAAATTTATATATATATATATTTATTTATATATATAAATATATATTGTCATACATAGCAGTTTTCATGAATTCCAGTTCGCGTTTTGCATTATAAATTAAGACATTTAAAATATTTATATTTTAAACTTCCAAAAAACAACATATAAATACATTAAAGTTTTAACCTAAAAAAACATCAGTTATGCTTCTCTTATGATAAAACTAATTTCAAAATTTTCCTTCAAACCATAAAAATATTGCATTATGAAAGCAATTCTTTTATAGTGTTTTTTTTTCGTAATCCAAAAATCATTAATTTACTTCTGACCGATAATGATTATTGAATCGATATTCACTGTCATTGTTTACCCTTAATTCAATAATCTTAAGCCTATTTTCTTATTAGTGTCACAATTGCAAACATTAGCGATAAATGATTTACAAAAATGGCATCACATTCGGTTGCTTCGCAAATAATTAATATCACAATTTTTATGTCTAAATTCCGAAGTATTTTAACATTTAATTAGAAATTAATTTTGAAAATTTTCTTGATTATAAACTTTTTAAATAATAATAATAATAAACAATAAAATATATTCAACTAATAAAATTGTATATACAAATAAAACAATGCACGCGTTTGTTATCCAATTGTAATGTTATGAATTATAAACCGATTTGTATTATAACCGATAAATTATGCAATAATTTCTTTTAGGCTCAAAATCTAGCGTTAAAACTTAAATATTTATAGATATTGACAAAAATTAAAAAGATTCTAATTTCAAAAAAATAATAGGCAATTGCGATGAAACTAAACTTATAAATTTTGTGTTTATGAAATAAGTTTAATTTTTAAAAATAATATATTGTTTCATCTAATAAAGTGGTAACAAATCATTTAAAATTAATGGTTTATTTGTATAAATAATCTTAAGATTTAAGATTTATGTCACACAATTTAATTGAATTATCATAAGACGGCTTTTGTGCAGCTTTAATAAATAACAAAAGTTATTTTTATTAATAATTTATGTATAAAAATAACAATAGTTTCAGTAACTTTGCCTATAAATTACATCGCATCTGAAAATTCTATGCAATACATTTTATTTCTAAAAAAAATTAAATTAAAAATTCTTATTCATATTATTTTTCATAAACAAGACATATATTGCTTTCAACGCGGTTCTTATAAAAAAATCATTACACGGCTCAGTCGTTAATAAAAAATTAATTACGAACCATTAATGCTGTATCCATGACAAAGGGATTTAATAAACTTTTTTGCTATCAAACAAATAATGAAACTCAAACAAAAAAATTTTTTATAGTCACATCAATTGCGTGTTTTTATAAATTAATCATGAAAATAGTATTTCAACTCGAGTCGAGTTATTTTGGAATTTTTTTCATGTCCAATATATTCTGCAAATGCGTGTAAAATATGCTTTTTTGCATTCTATGTCAAAGTTTAGTGGCATCGAATAAAACAGGACTGATTTTCATTTAAGTTTAAATTATCGAAATCTAAAGCCTCGAAATTAATTTGCATCAAAAAAGAAATTATAAAAATAATTGTTCAAATAAACTATAACATAAAAATGAAATATTTACAAAGCATTTCATTTTTAATAAAACTTTTCCACAAATGTCAACGAATATTTTCGCCAATAGTTGGCGAACGTAATAATAATACATTCTTTAGATTCAACGACTGTATGACCACTTCGATCATATATAGGAAAAGTGTGATAATCAAATGATAAGTTAAAGATAAATTCCAGTCATAGTAATTTAGCGAACCATTAAGTGCTATAAAGAATTTCTATACAGAAAGTTTGCAAATAAACTGTCTTAGCTTAATGTGCTTAAAGGACCTCGTTTTGGGTAAACAAAATATTAGGAAATCAAATTTTGTAATATAGGTTAAACAATTATTTTAATATTAAGATATAATTTAAAATTTAATGTTTAATTAAATAGACTGTTTAGAAAATTTAATATAAATTATTCTCATTTAATACTCTAATTATTATTATCGATATTCAAAACTATAAATTGATAATTTGTAATAAATTTCTGAAATAAAGAGCAATGTCTTCTAAAACAAAATCGATAAATTGTTGCGTCTAAAAAATTTTATTTTAGATACTGCTGGTTTTTACTAACCGAACTCAAAGAGCCTTAACCATACTATAAATTATATATTAATAAAAGAGTGCCATCAATAAACTTAGGCTATAAATGAAATATTACAACAAAGTTTAGAACTTGCTGTAAATTTTCTAATAACTGATATATTAACTTAAAATACAAAAATTAGAATATTAGAATACAAACTTATAAAAACTTTATGAATTTAATATTTTGCTAAAATAGTATTTGTAAAGTTACATCTAATAATCTTTTCATTAAATACGCAGCATCTATCATTTTCAATTAGTAACAGAAATTTACCAAATTTGACCAACAAGGTATGAAAGTTTTCGGACAGAAAAATAAAATTATCAAATTTGATAGAAATTTTGAATTGTATCTAAATTTTAACATTTGCTTAAAAATAATAAGTAAGTTTTAAATATAAGAAGAGTGAAATTAATATAAGTTAAATAAATTTATATTAATATAAATTAATATAAGTTTTAAGTATAGAAGAGTGAAATTTTAATAATTATTTATTTCAAATATGCAAAGTAATTTGTGCTAATTTATTAATAATTAAAAAATGCAAATTTATTTCAAAAATAATCCTTTAAAAATCATCAGTTAAAAAAATTATTATTGTTAAATTTAAAATCAAAAATTATAATTAAATTTAAAAACCTTAAAAACCAAATTAAATAGTTTTACATTTAAAATGATTTAGAAATATATTTATTAATGCAGTATTATTTGAGTATCTCTAGAACAACATCTATACCTTACTATTAGTTTGCATCACAGATTATATCTGTATGAACATTTGTCAAAATACTGTATTTTGTCTAAACTTCAAAGACATGTTTGACATTAAATACTCTCTAATCTTAAACTATTTTAAGTGACACTTGTCCTTTAACTGTCAGAGATAACTAAATGTACATTTCATAACAAAAAGAAAACGAATTCTTTCTAAAACAACAAAAAAGAAAACAAGAAAGAAGTCAACCATTGTTTCAAATATCATGACCAAAAAAAAATTGTTCAATTATCTTATGTATTAAATGGATTTCTGTTTCATAATCAAACTTTTCAATTAGACTAAAATGTTAATTATTATATTTCCTTGGTTTTAGTATTTCATTTTGAACATCAAAATTTTGTTGTCAAAAACTTTACTATAAATGATAAGATAAGCTTAAGAATTAAATTATAGCCGACAAGAATAACTGTTTTGATAATTCGATTTCTTAGATTAATGTTTCTTTAGTTAATCGAATCAACTGATGTCTGGTCGTGAATATCAACAAATGTCTGCGAAACAAGTGCTATATAACAGACTAACATAACAATGTCTAAATACTATTTCAACATTATTCGTAACCTTTTCACATTAAACATTATTATTATTTTAAGCTCACAGAATTATGAGAGCTCTCGCTTCGTTCCTGTCTTTTATATATTAATATTGGTATTCTAATTAGTGTTGCCAACCGTCCCGATTTTGGTGGGACAGTCCCGATTTTTGACTCCTTGTCCCGACGGGTGTTAAATCGAGACAATACAAAGTCTCGATTTAAAAATCAAAAATAAAAATAGTTTTTAGCTTAAAAAATATTTTGTCCCGATTATGTCCCGATAAAAGTCATTTATTTAGAAAAAAGTCCCGAATTATGAAAAATAGAGTTGGCAACCCTAATTCTAATATAGAAACTTTATGTGACAATAATTTATAATTAAATGCTTCTATGTATGCATTCTTGTCGGCAATTAATTTTGTTAGTATTATTGCAATATTTATTTTTATTTATTAAACGTATTATAAATTATTATCACATAAATAATATGTTTAGCAAATATGGAATTTATTTGTAATATTTTTACGTTACGTTATATAAAGATGAATTAAATAACAAAATAAATATAATTATTTTATCTATTCTATTTTTTTGTTAATATTTTGTTTAATATTTTTAAAATTAAAATTAAAATTTGTGAATTTATTATAAAAAATTTTCTACCATTCATTTTTAATTATCTTATATTGTATGTATTATATTGTGTAATATTATTTTAATGAGCGGTCTCAGAGAAAGGTTTCCGGTCGCTGACTATTCGGTAAACCGTGTCAACTCTGTTGGACTTACTTGAGGCTTAGATGGCAAAGACTGCATCATTAGCGTTGTTTCGACCGAAATTGACACACGGGTTGAAGTGAGGACGTAGTGATCGAATCGATGAGCTGCTAAGCCGTGATCACCAAATAATTAGTTAAACGCGCGATTAAAAAATAACAAATTTTGCAAATAACAATTAATTGCGTTGAATTTAGGAAAAATGAAGGAAGTGAGACATACTCTGGCAGAGAGTGATCTCAATATTGTT
Source organism: Microtritia minima (assembly GCA_034699355.1). Classification (NCBI taxonomy): domain Eukaryota; kingdom Metazoa; phylum Arthropoda; class Arachnida; order Sarcoptiformes; family Euphthiracaridae; genus Microtritia; species Microtritia minima. Next base: position 10,280 of record JAQIYA010000969.1, on the reverse strand, counting down.
TACAGCTGTTTCTTATATAACCAAAATCTTAGTAGAGAACAACTTATACAGAGTTGAAATATTATAATTTCAGTCACGGACAGGGAGTAACAGTTTATTTTTTAAAGGAAACTTTTAATTCCTTTCATATTAACGCATGCATTGAGAAATTGAGACTAAATAATGACGAAATTAATGAATCAAATCAATATTGATTGTAATATTTTCGAGTCTTGAGATGATTATTAACATGTATTATTCACATTCATTCATGCATTTGATTTTATAAGTCTGTGATCACCACGAATGTCAGGTTATATATTTTCGTATACCATAAAAACACAAGCATGACTTGCGGCTTATCTAAAGAACAATTTTGTAAAAAGTTTTCCTATGCGGGGTATTCATACGATGCGGGTTAGACATTAAACTTTATTTTAATTTATGAAAAAAATTAAATTTAAAAAATTACTTAAGTTTGATAAAAAAAAATAATTGTAATTTATTCAAAGCCATCAAAATTGTTGACATATTATTCCAAATCGCAGAGGTGTGGCGTATCGTAGCATTTTTAGCATAATAATGAAATAGCCCTCAACTTATAATACTATTTATTATTTACGTTTAAAAATCTGTATAATTTATATTCTAATGAATTTCACTTTAAAAAAAATATATAATTATTATAAAATAATTTCAGTTAAAGTATTCTATAATCATAAGAGCTATGAATTACATCGCGTTTAGAGATTTGAATGATTTATCTGTAAATTCAAGCAAAAACTCGCAAACTTTAAACTTTCTTTTCGAATCCACATTAGAAATGCGAAATTTATTTCCCATTTTTCGCAAAGACAGCGCTTTCATTGTCAGCTGGATTTAGCGTAAATCTAGGTGTGAATGTCTAAACTGACCCCAAACTTAAACTAACATTAACTCTATAATGCGAAAAATATAGCTTACAGTGCAGTGCATTAATAATTAAAAAAATCGATTCACTTCTCAGTTGACTGCTATTTTGAATAATCTAATACAGCTTAGATTCTGGACAAACTTTTCCATAATGTAAACAATATTTGTTGTTTCACTCGCTCACAACGAAGCACGCATTTGATCTCGAAATGAATAAATCAATATTATTTCACCATTTCTTCATTTTCTTTGTTTTTACATAATGGCGTAATTATCCATATTTTTTCATGATTATGACAAAACTGGCCGATAGTCTGTCCGTATTGTATTTCTGTCCGTCCTTCTGGCCATTTGTCACTTGATCTAAATATGAATATAAAAAATAAAACAATAGAGAGCTACTATAAATCTGTAAGTATCGTCTATAAAATTGTCTCGATTTAATTTAATTTCGATAAATTAAGTTAAAATAAACTAATTTCAAACTCTCGACATTTGATAACACATATGTCAGCGAATGGACTGTAAAAGCAAAATACAGTCATATTAATGTAGTTTTCTTGTCTGTCTATTCAATCAATGGAGTGAAAGTGAGAGCCGTAATGCATTAAAACTTTATTATATGTCAAACAAGAAAACAATTTAGCTTTTCTTTCTTTTTTTGAAGAAACAAAAATAGATGAATCAAAAGAGCGCCAGCGATGCTCGAAACGGCCTGATCTGCAGATTAAAATAAATACTCTGACAGTGAGGCTTAAATCAATAATAATTTTAAACTAAGTAATGCAAATCAGGCGAGAAAAAAATAAGAGGGAGAGAACGAGAAAAATAGTTTTTTTTCAGTTAATAAAGTGAAAAAAAAACATTTGATTTATTGCGAAACTGTACGTTTGCCGCAAGTTTGCCGTTCAAACTTTTTTCTTATTACTTTTGCCCCCATTTAATGCAATATTATATGCTCTTTGTTTGCCGAATGTGTTTGTGTTGTTTGATCGCGATTTCACACAATTGCGATTCAAAACAGAGAACTGCTATTTCGGAAAAATATGAAATATCATTTAAACGCTGGCAATTCCCTAATGGCGTATTTGGCGTTATGCTATTCATGATGAATGTATGCCTCACTCGTTTATCATTTGCCTCAATAATTCGCACCATTCTTGAGCGCGATCTTTGCTTATTTTTATGATAAATGAATTTTTCCCCATTTTTTTCTTTTGTTTTAATTTTTCGCAAATTAGTTTTCCATTTAATAATTTAACGCTAGAAAACAGGCGCATATAAATACATAACGCTAGTCAATGGAGAGTAAAGTTTGCTTTTAGACACTCATTTTTGCGCCTATATTTAAATCATGCGTTAAATTGCGATAAAATAGATGTTTCAGTGACTGTATTGTGACAAATAATTTTTTGCTCATTAAATATTTATACCGTAATTCGAGAGATTTGTTTCAAATGTATTACACAAAATCTTAAATTTTTAATTAATTAATTATTACAGTTATATAAAATTTATACCTTTATATGAAATGAAAAGCATTGAGATATTTATAGATATTTATATATAAATATTTTCATATTTATACAATTCGTCAAAATAAATATAATTAATTCTAAACAAAATATTATTTACTCAACAAAAATTGTTAATTTACAAAAATATCTCTAACAATAATGCTTTGTTTATTTTTAAAAATTATTTTACAAATGTTCAGCACATAAGATCTTCAACATGAAAGTATTTATTTATCTTAAAGCAGAAATAAAATTATTATTTGCTTAACAATATTATTTTTTCAATTTATATATAGTTTTGTTACTAAAATAATTTTGCACTATTTATTTAAGATATCAATATTTAAACACTTTCTAAAGAATCGCTATTAAGTTAGCAAAGAATGTTAACGTATAATTAATAATATTTTTTTAATAAATGAGTTGAGTTTTATATATATCTAGTACTAAAACTTAAGTATAAGTTTAAGTATATCTAAAAATTTTCAAATTAATTTATATAAAATTAATTTCAAATATAATATTATATATACATAAAAATATATTTGTATTACATTAAAAATAGCATTTATTTTGCAATAAATATTATTAACTTTTATATAAAAATTATGGTTTACTTGATTCATTAATTTTATTCTCGCATAATATAGTAAGTTTTAATTATAAATATTGTTAATTGTATAACAGAATATTTATATTTACCATAAAAGTTATATCACTTTAAAAAATTGTGTCAACAATAGTGATGTATTATTAATTATATTTTTAATGTTTAGAATATTTATATAATTCTCGTATATTTTATTCCTATATATTCTTCATTTATTACTCTATATGCTTATAACTAATGCTAAAAACAGGCAAGTCTGGAGCTATTGCTAGCCAAGTCTCAGGCTCAGCTCCAATGACCTACGAATCTGAACCTCAGGTCAGTTAAATTTAATGACATTGAGTTAAATTTCGAGAATTACAGTTTTTTAGAAAGAAAATTATTTCAATAAACAGTGATAATTAGTATTAAATATTGTTAAAGAGATAAACTTTTTAAAAATAAATATATATGTAAAAAGTAAAATCAGACAAATACATATTATCTATAGATCACGTTTGTTCGCTTAGAGAGCGAAACAGCGAAACCAATTTTGCTGATATGTGTTTCAATGATGAGATCCGAAAAAACCAATCGCCTCAATGTTGCTCAATATTAAGAAAAGTGTTGCCGTAGAGTGAAATTACTAGCGGACAGACATTTGCTCTCTTTTGTCGCATTTTTCTTCAGACGTCTCGTTGACATCGAAACAAAACAGTCATATAAAAAAATGCTGCCCAATATATATAAGCAATTAATCAGTACTCATCAAAGCTTTTCTGAGCGAGTCATTCGAGTCATTCGAGATGACTTTCGATAATGAAAATGTTGCGCTCTGTATCGAGCAGTGCTCGCCGTGTCGATGAGTATTTTATTGGCGATAAACAGTTTTTGTTATCAGCCCAACAATAAATAACACCATTAAACGTAACTGCAATCCAATATCCAGTGATTGTGTTATTCGGCTTGAAATGCGTTCTGTCTTTTCGAGAACTTTATTACAGAGAAATTAAATATTTTTATCATTTTGTTTAAGATTATATCATTCTATTTAATTTTAAATCATGAAATTTATAATTACTTATAAATTAAGTAAATATTATATTAATGGTATTTCTAAGATTGTACATTCTATTAACAGTTGAGATGATTTGTTTTTATTTTATCTGTGGCTAAATCTATGGTTAAAAGTAAAAAATCATATTATATAATAGCTAAATCTAAATTCTATGTTTTAGATATAAAATATATTTTAGCTCTGAAGACAAAAAGTGTAAATTATACTAGTCATTGCCAAACTTATTGCACACCTTTGACAGCAAATAGTATACACATCTGATACATATAGTATCGCAAACTTAATCTGGATATTTCTACTTTTAAATTTTTTTTGAAATATAAATAAACTGAGTTTTGCATAAAATAATTTTTAATAGAAAGTAAAAACTTTATATTTTGATAAATTTCTAAAAATACATGTATATTTAGAACTACTATAGAACTATACATGAATATATACTTTTACTTCTGCTCAAACAAAAGTTTTAAAAAAAGAATAATATAAAATATTGTCTATAATAAAATATCTACTGATTATATAAGTCATATAAATCTTAGTTAAAAAATAAAAATGCCGACGAATTTGAGGATAAAATTTTTGTGTATGTGAGAGGTTTATTGTCAGAAAGTGTCAAAATGATAGATCATTTCTAGGCTTAATATACGGTATGATAGGAATAAAAGTGAAAATGAGAACAGCTCTTTTCCATCTCAAAGAAAATATTTATTGCTGTTGTGTGTGCTTTGATTTGAAATAATAACCTAATAATATAAAAGTTTTTTGCAAGTATATAACAAAATTTACTGCTTTTTTACGATTTTCAAATGACTAAACTTATATTATTATATTCAGTTTACAAAACAGATTAAAATTAACTAACAATACATTGATTTATATAAATAATATAATTGATAATTTGCATTTGATTTCAAAACTAGATACGACTTTTGGATGTAATAAGAAGTTTGCTATTTAAGTTTGAAAAAATTGTAATAAACTAGTTAATAGAAAAATTATTACTGAAATCAAACAAATAAATTAATTTCTGTAAAATACGCAAAACGTTTTTGATAACAGCGAATCAACTTTTTAAAAAATCAAATACAGGTTAATTAAATGCCAAAATATACACAATATTCAAATGCTAATCATTGATAAATAAAACTGCTTTTGATAGAAATGAGATCACATTTACAAACTGACCAAATCAAAAACGATACGTAGTCTGATATAACTAGTTCACACTAGCAAATTGATTCTTAATAAATATAAAATATTTACTAAATCATAGTAATATAATTTATTTATTGGTAGATATTAAATATTTATAGTAATTTTGTGCGAGTAAAATTGAGTTATTCAATACAAACATTAACTGCAATCTTGAAGAGTCGACACACGTAGTGGTAAGTGTTAATATTGAAATAGCAAATATGATTATTATCTGTATAAACAAACATCTTTGCTTAAGATTTGTTATTATTTTATAAAATTTTAATTTTTCAAAAAAAAAAATAATAATAGCTGACAAAGAATAGTGAGAATTTAATAGTTAACATAAATTATTCATTAAAGATATAAAGTTAATTTGCATATTGTGACCCTTAATAGGCTTAAATTGCAGCTGCAGTATAGTAAGTTTATTAAATATACACGAAAAGTTTTTATTGATTTCAAGAGTGAAATTAAATTAATTGTATTTGAAAAATCGTGAATATTTAAATTAACATATAAGACATTTCAATATAGATTTTATTTAAAAATATGTAAACAAACAGAATTTAAATATTTTCTAATATTTTTTAAAATCAATTACAATAATCAGAAACAAATTTCTTATAAAAAATAACATTACGTAAAAATAAATTTCTAATTATAATTTTGATATTATATCGTATGCTTATTGAATATTTAAATACAACCAATTCATGTTATTAAATTAATTAAAGTAAAAATTTAATTTAAACTAATTTCTACTCTTTACGAGGTATGTATCAATTATTTAAACTAATTAAAAATGTAATCTCTTGGGTATTATATTAAATACAGAATGTGCTTCTTTTTAATTTACATTTCGTACCAAATTTAGTGAATATAACTTATAAATTGAATTAAATTTTTTATCATCAATTATAATTCAACTTAGGCTTAATTTAATTTCAAATCAGAGATTATTTCAGATAAAACATAAAATAATTTTTGTTTTATAATTATATTATTATTATTTAATAGTTATATCGCGAATTATGATTTAAAAACATTTTCATAATTCAGTAATTAAATTCTTTTCTTTTCGTTTAAAATAGAAAGTAAAAATGCATTAAATGATTAAAGCAAAATATCTTTCCAGAGGATAAGTTCGTGTTTATTAAATTTTTATATGCTATTATATCATTAAAAATATTTAAAATTGTCGCGAAAAACTTTAAATATTTTTAAAAATTTATTCGTGGAATAATTTTCAATAAAATTAATATAATTAAACCATTAATATGTTAATGCGTTATTATGTAAGTTATATAATAACATTATCAGACTTCGGATTTCCATAATTTCAAGGAAATTACTGTTTTCAACAATTTTCACGAAAATTATTTGCTTTCCATCAGCATTGCGACAGATTATTTCCATTTTAAAGCGATTTGAAATGTAAAATAAATTTTATTTTCATTAAAAATATTGACATAATTAATATAAGATCGAAAAATTTGTTAAAATAATTTTCATTGTAACTTTTTCGTGCATTTAAGTGCATTTTTTTGTATAAGTTATAAGGTATTTACAGGTATGTAAGGTATTTTTAAGTAATATGAATTTATACTTTATAATAAGACTAATTAAGTAGACGAACAAAATCCAATGTAGAATAAATTACGTATTTCTTAAAATTTTGAATTCAAAATTTAACTTTAACTCTCAATTTAGCTCTTATATAAAATTAAATCACCCAAATTGCCAATTAATTCAAATAACCGGAAAATGATAGCTCCATATATTTAATCAGTTGTATCTGCAATTTGTCACAACGCCTTATTTGTGACTTGTATTTTTAGATAGTCTCCACAAATCTGCAGTTTACGAATAACCTTATCCTATAATAATAAATTTAATTCAATTTTGAAATTATAATATTCAAAACTTATTATTTTGTTTAAATTAAATTCTTATCTATTATTTACAGGTTATTAAATAACATTTAACTTTCGCCTCTCTATATAAATATTTGTGAAAACAGCGCCAAACATGCCGACCGAGCCGTACGGACCAACCGAGATAACCGAGTCGGCGCTCGACCTGATCGGCAATACGCCGCTGGTGGCGCTCGACCGCATATGGCCAGGACCGGGACGGCTGTTGGCGAAGTGCGAATTCCTGAATCCTGGAGCCAGCGTTAAGGACCGCTCGTCGCTGTCGATGATCCAGAAGGCGCGCAAAGCGGGTCTACTCAACGACGGCGAACCGGTGCTCGAGGTGACCAGCGGTAATCAGGGCTGCGGACTGGCGCTCGTGTGCGCCGTTCTCGGCCATCCGCTCACGCTGACCATGTCCGAGGGCAACAGTCCGCAGCGCGCGGCTATGATGAGAGCGCTCGGCGCGAACGTGATTCTGGCGCCTCAGGTCGAGGGCAAACCGGGAAACGTGACGCTCGCCGACGTGACCGCCGCCGAGAATTTGGGTCTCGACATTCTCAAGCAGACCGGCGCCTATTATGTGGACCAGTTCAACAACGAGGACAACTGTTCGGCTCACGAGGAGACCACCGGACCGGAAATCTGGAGACAGACCGGCGGCCGCATTGACGCGTTTTTGGCCACAGTCGGCACTGCGGGCACGTTTGTGGGCGCCACGCGTTACCTGAAGAGAATGAATGCCGACATCGTGTGCGTGGCGGTCGAGCCGGCCGGCGCTGAGGTCATACGCGGCGAGCCGGTGACCAAAGCGCTGCATCTGCTACAGGGCTCGGGCTATGGTATGGTTCCGCGACTCTTCAAGTTCGACACTCTCGACATGACTATAGGTATCACTGACGAGGAAACGGTTGAGTACAAGAGACTGCTGGGCGTGAAGGAAGGCCTGTACTTGGGATACACTTCTGGCGCTAACGTGGCCGCAGCTGTCAAACTGCTTCAATCGGGTCGGCTTAAGGAGGACGCATGGGTTGTCACTGTGCTCAACGATACGGGTCTTAAATATCCGGCAGATTAACTGTTATTTTATTTTTGTTGCCGCGATTATAGTTGAATATCTGGATTAAGTTGTCTTCCGTTATTCAGTATGAGATATATTTAAGAAATTTTATCGTATTGATAGTAATGGCATATATGTATCTTTTTTGATCGCTCAATGATGGCTAGTTTTATATATAAGAAATTTTAATAAAATTCATATCAATTATTTAATTAAATATATAATATAATTTCAATAAAGCGTAATTTTGAAAATAATATTACGTGTTGAAAAAAATAATAAACGCATTATCAAATAAATTTATTTGCAGATAAATGATTAATTTTAATTATTTATTCATAAAATCCATAAGATTTTAAAATTATAAAGTATGCCAAATAATTAGTGCGCTATAAATATTATCATTTATAAATAATATTTTTCGCATTGAAGTTGATTTACGATAACTTTCGAACACTCGGTTCAAGTACGAAATTATTTAAATGATTAGATTAAATAGATTTATTTTAATTTATCGATTGTGTTTACATTAAAATTATCTATCAATTTATACAGAAAAGTTTTTGATTTAAAATTTTTTTGGTTTAAATTTTTTTGATTTACATTTGATTTAATTTTTTTTATACAAGTTCATTATTAGCTTTAAAAAAATTATTAAACTAACTTTCACTGTATAAAGTCATTAACATTTCCAATTATTTGAATATATATATACTTTTACAGGAATTAAAATCAGTAAACGAGTTTAAATAAATTATAAATATAACAGATTGGCTGTCAAATGTTGTTAAACCTAAAATTCCAAACTTATAATCTTTGCTACAATCTCAAGAAAAAGTGTAATTGTTTTGAAAAGAAGACAATCAAACCTCTTATGCTATTTAATTTTTGTGTTTGATTAATTTCAATCATATAATATTATTAAATATTTATATAATTTTCTCTAACATTAAAAGTATAATATATATTATTAATAGATAAACAAATAAAGGTTGGGTTAGGCAAGGGTTGAGGTTAAAGGTTAAAGTTAATGAATTTTTGACTCGTGTTAAAGTAAATTTTCTATAATTTGCTCATCACTGCGCAATTAAAATAAGATTACTTTTCTATTTGATGATCTCAATTAAATACAGTAACAAATGAAAGTACTAAAACCTATTCGAGGTTAGAACGTGTTAACTGCCAAATGCACACTCAATTTGATTAAATCATCAAAAATAACATTTTTAACATATAAAAAATAAGAATATTTACAATTCAGAAGTACACAACAAATTTTAATCTTATTAAAAATCGTTTGTAGTCCTTAAGCTTATTTCGTGCATATATTTTTAGAAAATTAAATTTGTTAACTAATATTGTATTTCTCGTTACATATATATATAGTGCTGATGCTCGAAAAATAAATGTTTGTATACTTTGTTAAAATAAATTTTATACCATTACATTGAATCAATTATACGGCACTGCTCTATATTTAAAATATAGTTGCGAAACAACTTAATTGAATGAGTTTCGACATCAATTTCAAACAAAAAAAAAGTTTTGTTAAGAGAGCAGCTGTTGTTTAACTTTCTCGCCTAAATTTTAATGTATTTATTTTGTGATATTCGTTACATTCATTTACAGAGTAATTATAATAGCGGTGGTTATTACGAGATAAATACTAAATAGTGTTTTGTATTTAAGTAAGTAATGGCTAATCAAGTATTTTAATTTAAATAAACAATTTTGAATGAATTTCTGAAATTTATTGTTTACTTTTTCTATAAAAAAATTTCAGCTAAATCATGTTCAGGTCATGATAGGTGGACATTCGTAAGTCTTAGAGCCGAACTATGAACCGAAAAAAATAGTTATTTAACTTAAAATCCACGTGCCGGTCATAATTAAATTTTAGTGATTTTTAGTTATTTTGAAAATGCGTGTTTTAACGCTATGACAACGTTAACAGTTGTATAACGTGTGTGTGTCACTACTGTATTACATTGATTATACTGTAGACGTCTTGTAAATAAATTTATTTTATCGAATG
>JAQIYA010000968.1:0-15409 GCA_034699355.1 Microtritia minima | reverse complement strand
AATTTTACTAAAATAGTATTTTTAAATTCGTTTAATAATATAATAAAAATATTATTTTTGTTGTTGTTTGTATTTTATAAAATATATATTGTTGCTATTTATAAACATCCAATTTTTGATATAAATGAAATTGTATGTGAATCTATCCATTGTTAAGTTTTGGATATTATCTCTACAATTGAGTCGTATAATACAATTATCTAATAGTTATTACCCTAGGGTTAAGGTTAAAGGTTAAGACTTTTAAAAATAATGTTTAACCCACATTCTATCATTAAAATACATTTTTGTTTTATAATGACTAAATTTATTAATTTGGAAAAATTAAATTTATCCTCAATATTAAATTTAATGAAATAAGATTTTTATGGTAAAAGATTTTCTTTTATCTTTTTTCAACAGAATATAAGACAATTGTCCAAACAATTATTATGGGTGTTCTATAGTTATGCCCCTGTATTGTTGTAAATGCACGCATGATTTCTTTAATTTAATTTTTAAGTGCCACATATAAAGTATTATTAAATCTCATGCATTGACAACAATACAGGGGCATAACTATAGAATCCCCATTATTATTTCTGTTCTTCGTTTAACTGATCCATTGTGATAATTCCACAACAATTTTCGAATATATTTTTAAAAATATAGAACAATACCCAGCGAATCAAGAATCTCATTGTTAGCTCTGCTCGAGCTATAGTCTACGAGCCATAGAGAGCAACATATTTATACGAATTTTTGTTATCTATTCCTAAATATAATAATTATATAATAAATGCTTGCTATTGAAACTCTATATAAAAACTCTTTAAAGAGGGTCGATAGGCTTTTCGAACCTTTGTTTTTGACAAATTAGTATTGCATGCATGCAGATGTTATGTTACGTAAAACACAGCACTAATAATTAAATTAAATAAAATCAAATATATTTTTAATTGAATATAAAATTTTTTACGAAATTAAAAGTTACAGTCATTTCTTATCAAAAACAGATATTTTTAATTCATCATGACTTCGAGCTGAACCAGTCTTGCGTTGGTATCGCCAGGCATTCGGTAGGGTATCATTCCTGTGTAAGTGATGAGAGTTCGCGCTTTTTGACGCATTTCTTGTGCAAACTGAAAATAATCATTATTTAAATAAGATATTTAAAATTTGGTAAAAATGTTGTCAATTAAAAATATTGATTATAAGCATTAAACAAATAATTAAACTAAAATTATAAAACAATCTCTGAATATAATTATAGCTTTAATAGTATAATTAATAATGAATGTTTTAATAGGAATAATTTATTTTAGATATTGATTAACAAAATAATAGAAGAAAAACTTAATATAATTAAAATGAAATAATGATAAAAAATTTTGAATAGGAATTCTTAAAAAACCAAATAGAAAATTGTAACCAAACTTAACTTATAATTTCAAAATTAAAATAATAAAACCATTATCTTAAATAACCTGTTCTTTATTTCCAATATCACCAACGATTCCAAATTTATTTACAGCACGTGGTGCTAATGATCTGTGAAAAATTCAATTATAAGTATTAATGTATAAATGAATAAATTAAGTAAAAAGAAATTTAAATAATAAACATATAATTTACTTTATCTCTTTATATTGAAGATATAAAATATTCATCGTTGCCAATAGTATATCTGGAATATTTCTTCTGATTTCTTCAGAGTATTGATTAAATTCGTTAACTTTAGATTCGATGTCGGCATTTTTAAACGGCAATATGTGTAGTTTACTAATGGTCTAAAATTATTAATTTACAGTAATTAATAATGAATTTTAATATAGAGAAAAGTTTTGGTAATTCATGATATGAAAGTTTGCTAAAAAAAGTTAAGGAGTAATTAAATAATTCTGAGCATAAAATTTGCATATTTGTAAAACAATAGTTAGTTTTTATTGATTATCAATTTCGTAATCGCTTAAAATTATTCTTTCTTCTAGAATATCCTGAGTAGTCATGAATATGGCCAGCAATTACTTGTAATACTCACTTAACTCTCAAAAAAAATAAATAATGTTCTTACATCTAAAGCATCGTTGTATTGTTGGTTATAATAATAATCAAAAAATGTCATCAAATCAATTAATAGAAAGAAAGTTCCCGACACGTCGCGATCGGCATTATGTCCATTGACATACCTGTTCAAATAGATTACTTGCATTAATATATACACCACATAATTAAAACAAATATTATGTTATTTGTAAAACCTTTCTGCAATTTTTAAGGCCATGATTTCTAGCCTCGACCTCTTAGAATCTGGAACTTTTCTTTCAGGCACTACAGCGCTAATCATTTTGTTAAGCAATTGCAAAACTTTGTTGTGTTTAGCTTCCAAGTCGTATAACTTAATTGCGTCTTCAAATAAGCCACTGTTTTCGAGATCATCTGCCACTTGATTTATAATAGTGGAAACGTTATCATGAAATTTATCGATAACACCAGGAACACGACATCCGTCTTCACTCATATATCCAAGAAGTGTGTCATAATTCTTAGTCTCACGAACTAAAGATGAAACTGAAGCAACGAATAAATTTTCTCCTTTAGCCGTCTTAATATTGCGCAACAGATATAAATAATAAATAGCTTCGACTGAGTTATTAACTTCAAACTTTTTCGTATAAATATTAATAAGTTTAGAGTAATTTAATCTTTGAATTTTAGGCGGATCTTGAGTTTGTCGAGAAAGTATGGGAACTTTTATATTAATAGCTGGAATTAACAGTAAACCAATTTCGTTGAGAACAATAGCAATATGTAAGGCATGACTACGATATGAATCGACACGAAACAGAAACTCAATGGCATACTCCCATTGAAGAGTAAGAAAAAGAGCTTTGAAATAAGTAAAAGGCTGATCCTGTGCGTGAAAATGTGATTCGCCGTATTCCTCGCTTATTTGAGTCTGTAATTTAGTAAACGTTAAATTATCAGATGCTGTCATCTGTGCGGGAGACAGAAATGTTTCGCGAGTTTCTACATCTCGATCATAAATCTGAACCTGACTTAGTCTAAGCCATAAAAAGTCGTCCACCTTATCGAACACATCCGAATTAAAATCATTAATACCACAACAACCGAGAAGAGAAAATACAGTTCGCTTATAGACGTCATTACTTAATCGAATGGACTTTTTGTACGAAAGTCTCACGTAATTCTCAGTTTTTTGAGTTAGTCTTCTTTCATCACTTTGTTTGTATTCACGCAAAATGGGAACAAACTCTTTAGTTATCCAAAGCGGTCCCTTCTCTGCCACTTCGATGGCCGCGTCGACAGAACCGCATCGAAGACAGTGCCAAATGAAGCACCAAATCGGCTGACCGTCCACTAAGCCGTCTTCCGAAGCGATGGGCGCGTGACTCGAGCCGAACGATGCGTTCAACGAAGTGCTGGACCACATCGGACTTTTAATATTCAAGTAATTCTTAATCAAATTATACAAAACAGGAACCGACGTCTGACTCATTGACCGCGTTTCGCCCAAAACCGTTCCCTGAATCGATACGATGAACTTCTTTTCCAAATATGTTCGCGAATTTTTCATAAATAAAACTTGAAGTTTACGACTGGTTCTGTTGGCGAACGCGTCGGCATTACTGGTGAGAGGAATATCGCTCGAGAGAAGAGTGGTCACCATTTCCCACAAATCAATTATCAGTGTTTCGCCGATAATTTCTTTCGCAACTCTGTTGTGAAATATATTCGCCAAATTCGAGCGAATGGCGCCGAAAACAGTTTGATCCACATATTTGACGATTTCTCGCGAGAACGCCGTTTCGGTTACATTCATAGCAGTTATGGCCGAAGTGTCGATAAAGCTCTGCTCGAAATAGAGTTTGGGCTGCGGTGTGACGGCCGGCGATCTGGACTGCGATCGCATCGCAGACATGTCGAAGCTTGAGGTAAAGTCGGCGAACTGGTCGTCGGGTCCGACCAACGCGTTCAGGATTTTGATTTTGAGTTCTTCCCAGTCGTGCTGAACATTACTCAAGTAGACCTTATCGGCGGCGCTCACAGTCGACGCCTTCACGTCGGCGATGATTCTCATGATTGAGTTCTCGCGTTCGCTGCGAAGAAATCCCTTAATGTCTGTCTCGGCGATCGTCTCGATTGGCGTCAATCTCTTGGCGGCGCTCAACGAGTCTAACTGTTGGGTCACTTTCTGCAGATCGTATCCTTTGCTGCCGAGAAGTACGGACGCTCTCACGTCAGTGGTGTCTCTGCCCGTTCCCGAAGCCGTCCGCGTCCACAGCTGTTCGCCCGCCTCTAACAGTTGTCGTAGGTTTCGCTCGACTCGCGGCAGCTCTGACTGGCCATCGATTTCGGCGGTGAGCTGTTCGGCTTCGTGTAGCAAATCGTCAAATGTGGTGCTTTCCATGTCTGACTCTCGCGTTTCAAATTGCGTTCAAATTGGTTGACACTTGCTTTGCTTAACAATGCTTTCACAACTGTAACAACTGTACTATAAGTACTATTTTCTGATTTACTTTCATATGATTTTAACGCTCTTTCAATTTATAAAAGTGCCAAAATATCTCTTCAATGCGATTGTGATTTAATGTGTAATAATTACAAATAAACAAATTATATTTGTTTGTTATTAAACAAATATAATATTTTAATTGAATTGAATTCGTTTTAAGAATTAAAAGATTGAAATAATGAATAATTTGAGAATAATTATAATTAAATTTATTCAATAAAACAAAACAAACAACAATTAAATCTTAATAAATAGAAACGCGACGTAATGTCTGTGAATGCGCGCCAAATAAGAGAGAAAGGCATGAGATTTTCAAATATCAGTTAATTATCTGAACGTCGAGTAATAATAACTGTCGTGAAAGCAAAGCAAAGCAAAGCAAATAATGGACACATCGTTCGCGGCGTCCGAAAGCCATCCATCGGTATATAAAGTGAAGTTCGAAAAGCCGAGCGAATTGCGAAGCGTTTACGAGAACGTAATCCTCGGTAAGGCGTGTGTCGACGACGTGTCGACAGCGCTCTCGCAGTACGTGACCGCTAACATCGAGCCCGTCGGCTGGAAAGCCATTTGGCGTCACACCGCCCGCAACGGTTGCGACCAACGGCTCTCATTCGACTGCGACTTCGAGGTGGAAGTGGTGGACGTGTCGCACGTGAAACTGGTGGCCGATGTGGTGGTTCTGCGACTGCTGTCACCCGAACAGCACGAGTTAACCACCACTCAGTTCGACCAAAAGGAGGCGCTCCTCAAGCAAATCAAAGTGATTAGCGTTCCGTTGGTCGAGCTCTACGTGATCAGCGAGAACGACAGCGACGAGCAGTTCCACTACACGGCGATAGTCGTCGAACACATCCGCTTCTTCTATGCCGTCATTTGGCGTCCATGGGATGACTTGGCTCTCAACTCCAACTCCAATGAGCTGTTCGTTAACTCCAAACTTCAGAATCGTTTAGATCTGTATTTCGATATTAAGAACAAAACGCTATCGCAGTCGACGGTCAATAAAATCAATAATTTAATACAAGAGGCGCGAAATATCAGATATAAAATCGATAATATTTACGACACGACGGACACCAAAGATAAGGACTCCAATGAATACATCGACGAAAAAGAATATTTTGTTGCGCTTAGACTTAAGATGAGACTCGAAGACATCGAACGAGAGATGAATTTAATAGAAGACCGAAACACGAGAATGATTGCCACCACAGTCAACACTAACACCTTATTTGGTGACGACTCCGATGATGACCAACTTTCAGACCACACCTCTTCCTCACGAATTCATTTGGTGGCCCAAAATTTAACTCTAAGCAAAGCCAATCAGACTTTGGCCCAACTATTAAATGTGAGTTTTATTTGTTATTAATTTTTTGCCTTATTTAGTCTACATTCACACCCACTTTAAAGAAGGAGAGTTAAAGACAAGTTACCGCCAAAAAACTTGTCATTTTAATTTTACCAATTGTTTCAATTTTTTTTAATGAAAAGATCTTTAATAAGACATTAAGACTAAATATGTTGAAAATACGTCTTTAAAGTTAATTAATTGTAAAGATTAAAGTTATTCAGAAAACTTTTAATGTTAGTTATAATTATAAATAGATAATCTTTCTGATAATAAAGGATTTATAAAACAATTTTTGAACAAATGTGAGCTTAAAAACGAAAGTTAATTTAAAATAAATAACTCTCAATTCCTTGTAATGATAATAACTTACCGATGAGTTATGTTTAATTTTTATATTTATAATATAATTAGGTATTAAACCAAAAATTTTTACAAAGAAAAAAATATTAACTCGAAATTTTAAGAGTTGGTCAAAACTAATTCTGAGATCATTTTCCTGATTCTCTTAGTTCTGTAATCACAATTCTAACAAATCTGCAAATAAATTATATAAATTTAATATAAATTATTAAAAATTTCTGGTAGTATAACAATTGAACTCAATAAGAGAACACATCCTATTATCTAATCCTTAAAGAATATTTTAAGAATCGTTCAATTATTTTATATATTTTCAGCAAAAATATAGATTTGATTTTACACCTTATTTTACATCACTAAAGAACAAACAATATTCAGATAATGTCTATTTTCTTCAACATTAAAGCTGCAAACATGTAAATTGTAGAATAGCTTTGCATATCATTTATTAAAGTGCTCTAAAAAGGTTTATTAGTTGAAAATGAATTGAAATGAATGATTATAAATATTTAGACTGGATTCATGTAAAAAGGAGACACTTATCGTTTGTGCACAACATATGCACTTTTTCAACTTGTTTTTCAGTTTTTCAAATTACTTGTGAATCCTAGTAATGAGATATTCAAGATTATCGTTGAATAATATACTAACGTTAAAAGTTTTGCAAACTCACAAATAAGCATAAATTGAAGTTAAATTTGGAGTTTGAACTTATTGTGCTTTCTTTAATAAACAGCTCCACAAAAATATTCAAACGTGTTTATAATTTAAACAAATTGTTTATCAAAGAGGCTTATACTGTAAATATTTATAACATATCGCATATTTAGCTGAGGAATTCATAAATACTCGTTTATGAAGTAAATCGCGAAATCGTATGACATGTAAACAAATTTTTTTCAATTTAAATATCATTTTAGAAAACTAAAGCAGTGAGAATAAATTTGTAACTTGAATTACCTTAAATTAAAAACCTTTAGGAAACTTTTTAAAGGATTGATTTAGTGAAACAATTCAATTTACTTTAATTACATTTACAAGTTATGTTTATAGTTGCAAGTATTGTTCGAATTTCAATTATTTCAAAGCTTTTTACTAAAATAAAGTTTAAACTTTTATAAAAAATTATGATTCGAAAACAAGTAAACTCTAAATCTTTAAGCCTAAACGTTAATTTTCAGATCACAAGTTAGACTAAACTGTTTTAAGTTTTAAAATATAATAAAGTTTTAATGAAAAAGAATTGTAAAATTAAAAAAATTCATTTCAATCTTGTTATAAAGAAGTCTGTTTTAACAGAAATGTCCGCTCTTTTCTTACTGTTATCATTTTTAATTTATAAAATTTAATTTATATATTTTTAGGTTGAAAGTGACCAAAAATCAATTATATTCCACAACACATTTGAAAAAGCATTGAAATCTGCAAAATCTTGTGATAAAATTTACGTCTTGCCCGGTATTTATAAATGCGAATCATTTCCATGGCTTGAATGCGATATCGACTTAATTGGATTCGGAGACTCTAACGATGCGATTGTTTTGCATTCAAACGATTCAATCGGCGATATATTTCTAAATTGCAACTCGAATCGAATAACGATTAGCAATATGACAATAATGGCCTCAACCGAAATGCAGTGTCTAATTATGGTGCACTGCGGTCACGTGACGCTCAACAATTGCGTGTTAGACGCCGCCAATTGCGCCAAAAATACAATCATCGTCTTATCGAAAGCCAAACTCGAAATGGAGAGCTGCGAAATCAAACACATTGAACGCGGAAACGGAATCGTATCGCGAAAGGATAGCATTGTTATCAATAAGAGCGACCATTTGTCAAATATCTCGAGTGAAGGTCAGAAAATCGATAGCGAAGACATATCTGTTGTCTGCGTGAGTCACGACGATGGCGACCAAATGTAATGCAGTAAATTTATTTCCTTCTATTTAATTTTATGTGTTTATATATGACTAATTGATAAAGTATTGCTCAATTGTAAGCATTTTGTAAAATTGATTTCCTGTTTTGACTCGACTCAATCGCAATGTAACTTTTTTAAAACCAAATTTAAATAAAATAAATTGTCAAAGATATCGAACCTTCACATATTAAATTTTAATTTGAAAAATCAATTTGTAACTGAATAGTAATTGAATTACAAACACATGATGCAGTGTATTATATAATTGGTTAAAGCACCGAATATACAGTTTTATGCTGTTATATTCAATTACATCGCGTTACGTTACATGAGATATTTTAGTTAATGAATAGTGTTATACTGTATATAAAGATAAATTAGTTAGCAATAAACATCAAATTCAAAATTCTTGTATAGAGATTACACAGTAAGAGATCAGCATTAAAAAAACATTTTACAACAAAGTTTGAAGGATTTAATTTTGTAAAAAAAACTTAAAAGGGATAAAATTGAGATTTAATGCATGTCGTGTCACAATACATGCCTTCTGAGTATAATGTTTAGTTAAGAGACTAGAAGTAAATTATAGAGCATAACCACATTAAAAATATAGACCACTGATCACAAAAATTTTATGAGCAACGTTTTAAAAACAAAAATAGATAAATTAATGGAATGTAAGTTAATCACGCAATTGAAATAAAGCTCAATAAGTTAATGAGTTGCAAGATTAAGTGTAATCAAATTAAACAGTAGACAAGTATTGAAGATTAGCAGTACATTCATGACATTAAGTGGATTATATGACATTAAGTCTAGAGTGAAGTCGCTCTTTAACTTCTTAAATGTTTATAAAAGAGCAAACAATTACTTGGCTGGCGGTGAAGACTCGCCGTCATCTGTTTTGTCTTTGCTTTCAGTACTTTCTTTGCTTTCGATCGATTGTGCCTTTTCTTTAGTTTCCTTTTCTTTAGCGCTTCCTTTGCGCTTCTTCTCGTTCACCTCTTCAGGCGGTCTTGGCTTTGGCTCTTGAGAGGGGTCGAGAACTATTTTGCCAATATTTTTGCGGTCGTGTAACTTTTGCATCGCTTCGGGAATATCCTCGAGTGCCCAACTCGAGTCAATTGTTGGCTTAATTTTACCTTCCAAATACATTTTGTATATCTTCTCGACGACGTCGCGCACGTATTCGTCTCTTCCCTGCTGATAGAGCAAGTGTCGCAAATTGAATCCAGACAGGGATTTGTTTTCGTCGTACAGCTTCATCGGACTAATTTTGTCGACCTGCCACCACTGTTTGGGATTAAAGCATTTCTAGTTTAATAAAATTATTAATGTATGCCAATTTATTGTTAAGCTATAAAAGCATAAGATTAGCGCCCATAAAAATCCTCAACCAATGAAAGTGTTAGAGAAAAGCGGCCATTATTTTTAACGCTGAACTTAAATATTAAACTTACAAACTTCGCTAAACTAAACAGACTTTTTGTCTCTCCTGTAGTTAAATTAGAAGCTCCTAAAAATAAAATAAATAAAATAGTAAAACAATTACGAAATACTCACTGATTTAGCAAAACTGAAAAAACTTTTAGTCTCTCCAGCGACTACACAAGACGTACCTGTTTATAACAATGTTTATTAATTCAAATATTACTTGTTTTTGAAAACCTTTAATAAAATATTTCATTATTCATGACTTACCATAGAGAACATATCGACCCATTGGTTTCAAAAGATTGTATCCCTTATTGGCGTCATCACCACAAAGACAGTCGAGCACCAAATCAACACCTTCTGGGGATATCCTGTGAATAAATTTACATTTGAATCGAAATATACGGCTAAATACTCTAAATCAGGTTTACTTCTTAATTTCCTGCACATAATCGTTGGAATGGTCGAAAACGTGATCGACGAATGTATTAATACTATCGTGCTTATGCTTGGATGCCGTGCCGATAACTTTCACGTTATTAACAGTTCGCGCTAACTGTGCCACAGCCAGACCCTAATTTGCATATTTTAAAACAATTCAAGTTAACTTTAATTGATGAACCGAATTAAAAGGCAAAACACAATTACCACTCCGCCACCGACTGAATGAACGAGAAGTGTTTGATTGCTCTGCAAGTTTCCGATATCGAAGAGGAGAGCATAAGCGACCACATAGTTCATGGTAGTGGCGGCCGCGTCCGCGAAACTCATTTTAGCCGGGATTTTGTAAACATATTTGGCGGGAACGTTGACCAACTCGGCCCACGCGCGCGACTCGGAAAGCGCGGCCACGCGATCGCCTACTCTAAGGTCGGTAACGCCTTCGCCGACGGCCTCCACTTCTCCGGCGCACTCGAAACCCATTATGAACGGAGCTTTGGGCGGGTTATCAATAACGCCTTGTCGTAGCATCAGATCGGGAAAGTTAAGACCACTAAATTATGAATATAATGGCATAATAAATGATTGTTCTCGTCATTAGAGTGTCTCTTAAGCACTAGATTTGAAGATATATGCATAGATTGGCAAGTCTTAACGCGAATAACAGGCATAGATGTAAACATCTGGAAGCGTCTCATTATAGCTGCAGTATATAGTGGTTCACAATATTAACATATTGTAAAACTAAAGAGTTAAGAATAACTGCTTACAACTCAATACGAAAAGTTTATTTACACAGCATTTGAGTTGCCATACAATCTATATATACGCTGCGCTAATACGCGCTAAAATAGGTGTGATTTGTTATTTAGCTTTAAGTGGCAAACATTAACGCCGACATCAAAATACATACCAAGCCTTAACTCTTATGAGCACTTCTCCCTCAGAGAGCTGTGGTTCAGACTTCTTCAGCACTTTCACCGATTTGAGGCCTAAACAGAATGACAGTGAGAATCAGAATCAGTGAGAAAGACATGAATGCCGACGTGAGTCTCACCCCCAAAGCCAGTCAAGACGATGGCACGCATTTCTTTGACCACCTCTTTGACCGCTTCGTCGCCGTTCTGTTCGCTCTTGTTTTGGGTGTCATTTTCGGTTTTGGCGTTATTGTCACCACTCGTTGTTTCGGCCATCTCTCGATTGCGATCACTTATAATTAGCAATTATGCACTTAACACTTAAGCACTACTGCTTAGCACTACTCTACTGACGGCACACTTGACTACTAATGCTATAAACGACTTGATAGACACTACTCTAGAGAGAGAAAGGAGACTAAAAGGCAACAGACTTTTGCGTTAAGCGTTCAATCATAGAGTGAATGCTAGAGTGTAAGAGTGAACGCCAGTCAACACGTAAGGCTGGCTATGCTATGGTATGGTATGGTATGGCTATGGCTGAGCACTCACTTGTGTGTCTCGCTGTGCGTCTCGCTGTGTGTCTCCGTGTGTCTCATTGTAAAGCATGCAAGCATTGGTGCGTAATGTAAGCGCTCATGCATTCGCTATGCATGCTATGTTGAAACACTTGAAACGTTTGGCGCACCAGTAATGCCCTCTCTATGCCCGCAATCACTGCAATACATGCAACTCTTTCTCACTAATTATTTCTCATAGTGTCTAATAGTAGTTATTTGTCATTCACTGCTAATATGATTCATTCAGTAAATTAATTAATCATACGATATGGAAATCAAAGTTCAGTGCAATCGTTAATAATTAACATTTTATTATTATTTGTAATTTGCTGTTATCTTTCAAATGAATAAGTTATGAATGGTCTAACTCTGGTTACTCTGTATAGTTATTTGTTAAGTAACAATAAGAAAGCAATTTGCAAAAATTATAAAGCGTTCAAATGGTTTGTAGTGACGACAAACCTAACATTTAGGATTGCGTTTAAGCAATAAACATAATTTGTATAAAATTCAATACCAAATAAATGTCTTACTAAGAACTTATTTCTATTGCAATCAACTTCCTTGAAATATTGTGTTATAGATGTTATAGTTATTTATAATTAAGATGTTATCTATTACTATATAGTAAATTTAATTTCTTAATAAAAATTGTAATTTTAAATACATTTGGAGTAAGATTTATACTAATTTTATAAAGAGGGAGAGTTGGAGAAGGAAATGGTTTATAAACTAATTTAATTATTAAAAATTTGAGTGCATTCTAAAAATATTCTAATTAATCATTTTATTTAATTAAATTTTACCATTAATTAACATCTATTAAATTAATGCAAATTTAAATATTTTAATAAATAATTAGCCATTTATTATTGTACTCATAAAATTTGAATTTTAAGTTTTATTAATTTATTTAAAAAGTTAAATACTTTTATTGCATGCAAATTAAGAATACGATAATTATTTTCTTTAAGCAATTAATTATATAACTTTAATTTTTAATTTTATGGTAATTTACATTTTGTGTCAATAATCAACTATTTATTGAGTCATCTATTTTATGGAAATTTACCTAAAAAATAAAAATGCATTTTACGACTACAGTAACATATTTTGAAATCGATAATGTTTTTTCAATTTATCAATATTTGAGCTATTATTATCACATCAAATCAATCAAATAGATATCGTAATGTTGCTATTTATTGGCGCTAATTTTAAATATATTTTCATTTATATAAATATTTATTTACAGTCTGAATGTACTCTACTTTTCTCTTAAGAATTATAAATGTTAATAATATAGCTTTTATTTAATTGATAAATTTATTCTTATTTAATAGTCTTAATTGAACACAATTTTGATGTCAAACTTTAAAGAATTACATTTATTTTAGTGATGTGGCATCCGCTCAGTTATTTAAAATGTGCAATAAGAGATAAACCCAACAATTAACAACTTATATCAAAAATGCATGTAATATTAACCTGAAAATTCTACTTTATTTAGATTTTTACAAATGATCTTTTGACCAACAATTTGCAGTTTAATGATACCATCTTTAAGCAACTTTCCAGAGCTTTTCACATTAAAAAACTGTTTTAAGTGATTTTTACATATATCTAAGGTATAAGAATTCTTTAGGTTTAATGATTTCAACAAAGAGCGAAAAACTATATTTAATGGTAATTTGGAAGTACTAAGTGTGACGGATATGTGTTCGCTATACAACTTAGTAAAAACATTACCTAAATTCTTATGGATAAGCGAATGAACGGATATCGAAGGCTTCTCAAAGGTAATACATAAGTAACACAAATAACGCGCACTATTTGAATATAAGCAAAAATTTAGGTTAATTAAATTACGTCAACACAGAAATGAATTTATTACACAGTATTATTTCTAGGAATATAAGTTTTATTATATAACTATCTGTTAAACAATTTTGTGTACAAATAAGGATTATTCTCATCAATTTTAAATTTATTTAACGTGCGTTTCACCACTTATTCTATTCTCATTGAATAATTTAATTTAATTCTGAATTAATTATTAATTCATTCAAAGAAGAGTGGATTCGAAAAAGAGTAGACTTTTAATTATTTATTTATTCATTGAAATAACAATTGATGCCTGAAAAGACGCTAAATATTAAAAATTTATAATAATAATTACCATTAGTGACGAAACAATCAAATTAATCAAAATGAATATTTCATACAACAGACTCTGATCGGGACTGTCGTTACACCGATAAGTCGCTTGTCGTCAGTTATGCGTTGCGATAGAGAGCGCTAACACTACTCTTCAATTGGATGTAAACATTGAAATGAAATGTTGTGAATCACAACATCTTAATTATATTGTCTAACATTTGCTTGTAATACGAAGTAAACGATGTCTCGTTCGAGTGAGAGCCGAATGCCATACGAAGAGCACGAGAGCAACAAAAGGCGCAAATTATTATTGACATCGAGTGTCGCGACAATTGATGGCAACTCACAAAAACAAATATCGAGAAGATCTCAATATTTGTCTCTCGACGCCTATTCTCGACACAAAAAGCTGGTCAATGAATATATTTTGAGCCATTCAGGCAGCACTTCCAGACTGACCAGAGATAAGTCGAAAGACAAAAGCGAATACGAAGTTCTTCGACAAAATCACAGATTTCTTTGGGACGACGACGACGAGACGGACACGTGGGAGAAGAGGATCGCGAAGAAGTATTACGACAGGCTCTTCAAAGAGTATTGCATTTCCGATTTGAGTCGATATGAGGAGAACAAAGTGGGTCTGCGGTGGAGGAGTGAGGAGGAAGTGGTGGCCGGAAAGGGACAGTTCGTGTGCGGCGACAAGTGGTGCGCGCGAGACGAGGCGCTCAAGAGTTGGGAAGTGAACTTCGCGTACCACGAGTTGGGACAACGCAAGAACGCGTTGGTCAAGTTGAGACTCTGCGACCAGTGCTCGCCGAAACTCAATTATCGACACCAAAGGAAAGAAGTGAAGCCGAAAAAAGCGAAAACTAATCGACAAATACCTTCGAGTAGCGATTTGAAGACTCAAATGTCACCGGAATTGGTTAAACAAAATTCAAATCTGAATCAAGTTTGTGATAGCAATGACAATAATGTCGCGAATAATGATTCCCAGATATGGAGTCAATCAACTAATTTGCCAGAAATTGATAAACCTATTGACGATGAGTTTGACGATTACTTAACTGAATTATTATTATAAAATTGTTTTGAAGTGTTTCTTTTCATTATTAAATAAATTTTAATATTAATAACATTCAAATATATTCAAATTTTAATGGTTTTAAGTAAATAAAGTAATTATGATTCTTATCACGAATTTTAAAATTATGACTAAATAATATTAATAATCATAGTTTCATCGCTATAATGAACGACTCGAAATATTTATTGTTAATTTAATTTATTAATTTTAATATTGTGCTATAAAAAACAATGAACTGTACAAAAAAGGCACTTTAGGTGAGATTATATATGTATAATTAGAATAAAAAAATTCATTGTAAAATGTTGAGAGATAACATTTGTTTGACCAGATTCAGTAAAAAAACTTTTGTTACGGTAGGAAGAATGAACCACGTCGTCAATTGTAAAGTGTTGGCCGAACTCGCCGTTATTTCGCTCACATTATATGATGGGCCTCTTTGAATGTTTCGACATTGCGTCACACAATTGGGATCATTTTCTGAGCAAATATCACACAACTATAATGTGGGCAAAGTAATTATTAAATTGATTTTATATAAATTTTTGAAATCATAAACAAATACCGTCGATAACATTGGCTCATAAAATATTCGCGCAGTCTTAGAGCGATCATAATAATCATAAACAGTTACGGGCACTGCTTTATTATTG